>JAHPZR010002371.1:0-11350 GCA_019787425.1 Platygyra sinensis
ACTTATTTCACTGGCCAATTCAGATGTGAATGTCATTTAACAAATTGACGTCAGTGTTTCATGCGTCTGTCATGTTATTGATCATGACTTTCGTCATAACATTGTCAAAGTAGCTGTGGATTCACGAGGCGATAGCCGAGTGGATCTGCAGACTACTTTGATAATGTTATGACGAAGTTTATTCTCTATAACAGGACAGACGCATGAAAAACTGACTTCAATTTGCTTTTACGATAACAAACTGTCAAATTGTCCGCTCTCGCCCGTTGTCGCGTCGCGTAAATTAAAAATCATGTGCCCGTCTGCTTAATTACGATAAAAAATTAGCCAATGAGCGCGCGACAATCTCTGCAGTTACCGTAAAATTAATAGCGGTTTCGTTCCTCATGAGGTATGGCGACAAAGCCCCAAAGTCGACCTTGGCTCGAATTTTCTCTGTGTTCTGGATCCTGCTGGGACTCGTTATCATGGCAGTCTTTATGGCGAACTTCACCTCTACACAGGAGGAAGGGGGTGACTCTATTGTTTTCGAGAATCTGTCAGAGACCGACTCATCACTGCCAGTGTGACGTCACATCGCAACAAGTCGAAGCTTCGCTCGGCTTGAACAGATTTGCGCATCGGGACTCCATTGAATTCAAATAAAAAGAGAATAACACAAGCTATTATTGCGCTATTATTCACTAATTTGGCATAAATGTGCAAGCTTTGTAGTGGATATTGTCTGTGAGTGAAACTGTTTGTTGTTTTGTGTGCGTTTTTAGTTCCAAATTTTATTGAAAACAAATCGGGTCAAGCGGGGTTACCGCCATCTTGACTTCCGGTCAAGTAAAGGCCACCCAAAACGCCCGCCGTTTTCTCTTCAAGTTTTCAACAGAAGTACCCCATAATAGGAGATTTTGTTCCTCTTTGATATAACTTTCCAGCCATCGTTAGTTTTTTTCAATGTGATGAGCCATTTTGCTCAACAATCCTTTTTGAGTTCAAGGGCGTACAGACCCGTACATGTCGGTTTGATTTCTCGCGCATTAAACTTTGTTCTGGTGAAAGGTCAAGGGTGTCTATGTTTACCAGCTGTTAGCTGGTTGAATGCTTGTGTTTTTAAATTTTGTGGGGTAGATGACTGCCTGTGTGCTCCAGAAGGGCTAACCTTCAGAAAACACGGCCACGATTGCGTAACATTAAATGCCTGCTCCCGTAGTCCCGCAGTCAATAAATATTTGCATATGGAAACAAAAGAGAAAAACTTAATGTATGCACGACCCAAGCGTGCTACTCATGAATATACCTCGTTCTAAAATCCATCAGCCGAAACAAGCCGTTACACATGAAAAGACTTCGTTCTATAATCCATGACCCGAAACCCGGAGTTTAAATATTCATTTTATCCACTGCGGGACTGCGGGAGCAATAGTTTTACTCGTCTTACTTTACTCGTCTTACGTCCATCAACCCATAAAATGGCGATACTCATCGTTACGTCTCCTATTGTCATTAATGTGCCAACCAGAGGTTTATTGGCTCTCGAAATAAAGGATTCTTTTGTTCTGTGGTTGGCAAAATTTAAATATCAAAAGACTTGTTTGTAAACAGTGAATATCGCTATACAACACTCCGGGACTACGTCACGCAATTCGTGGCCGGGTATTCTGAAGTCGATCTCCAAATGCCATTCCGTTAACTTTGAAGGGATTGTTGAGACGAACCATAAGTACTGAAGGCTTAATTCTCAGCACAGAGCAAACTTAATATACCATGTACCAAACCTCCTATTCTGGGATCAGGACATCTCCGCATTTCTGCGTGGGCTCCGGAAAAACGTTGTCAATCCATTAAACTTTGTGGACGTCTCAGGCACTTGTTAGTATGTTTCTACTCCAAATATGAGGCTTTCGAATAACTCATCCTACCGAAAATTACTGCAAAGAAGTCTTTCATATATTTTGAATCTTGGGTAACATTGAACAAAGTAATCGAATCATCAAAAAGTTAGAAATTTTCACATTTCTTTCAGTTAACGAACCAAAAAAATTTGGCCGCCATATCGAAAATCACCGACGTATGACGTGATGTCACACTGGTAGTTATGACTAAACAACTGTTTGCCTGGAGACACCCCCTCCCTCCTGCCTCTGCACTTACAGCTCTTTCTTTGCAGCTGGAACTAACTGACCTTGTTAGTTTCAAGGTTTGTATAAATATCTGTTGTTTTTACAATCAATTCAAAAAAGACCGGACTCGAGTCAGCAGAAATCAAGCCTACGTTTATCTCAGCATCTAAATCAATGCTGAAATAGAGTCTTGTTAGTACATGTGTCTACTGACGCATTTGCTGTGATTATGGTCTGTCGGATTATGCTCGGAAAATAGAGTATTAGGATATTATGCTCAAAATTATGCTTGGCTGAAGGTATAATACTCAAATGATGCCGGGCTAAAATGACACTTTCACCCCACCCCCATAGGCTCGTACTATTAATAAACTTTCCTAGTCTTTCGTTTTTAAAAGAAAATTTAGACTTATTCACTTAAACATTTCATGAGCAAGTATCAATAATACAAATCCACGAATTATATACAAGCTTGGACGGCTTGGCATAAAGAGATAACCAGGCCTTTGATTATACCAAAATGCACTGAGTACGAGTCTTAGTATCAAGTTATATAAAATGTTCCCTTTCTTTATCAACTTTGTACATTCTAGAGCGAGTTGCTGAAAAAATTTCCATGCACTTCTCACAGTTATAAGAAAAAAAGGCATTATGCTGCCAAAAAAAAAATAATAATAAATCAGTATTATGTCAGCATTATGCCTGATGCTCCAGATATAGTATTATACTCAAATTATGCCAGCATAATCCGTCAGACCCAAGCTTTGATAATTCATGTTAGGTTGCAGTGCTGTCCAATAGTACAGAATACCATCATGCACTTGAGGAAGATGCTAATCCAACAGGTTGGTGCACTTTTATGTCGATATTTCAGCCTGGTGTGGTCCAGAGGGTGGGGGCAATGGTACCGACGTTTTTGTTATTGCCTGTAGCTGTTCTAAGGCTCACAAGAAAGCAAAGGTCTTGCGCAAGAGAAAAACTGTGAAAGTAGACTGAAAAAGCCTACATAAGACAACAACATGACGAATAAAGAATACTCATTACGATCACAAATCTTTGCATATATTATTGATATCTTTACTTTTATTTTTGAAATATTCTTGGAAAATCTTCTCTTTTTTCTTCATGTATTTAGCTTATCCCAGTATTGACGACGTCATTCAAGCTGTGCAAACAAAGAAAGTAGATGGAATGTTACTGGATCGCTTCACGGCTTCCTATTATCAGTCAAGAGGCAAATTAAAATCACTTATCACCGTCAAGAAGTTGGAACTTCATAGGGACGTTGGAGTTCTGTTTGTTAAAGATAGAGAGGACCTGGCAAAGTGCTTAATAAATTATCAGCAATCAAACGTTTTGAAGTCAGCTCAAACCTTTACCGAGACATATAAGGTAATGTTTATTAACTATGAGACAAGGTTTGTAAAGTGTTGCCCATTCTCTCCTGATCGGTATTTGCCCAGGTTATTGGCTTACCTTCAATGGCTTGCATGTTATGAAACGAAATCTAAAGGCACGAAGATTTGGATGTTCTCGAACCAAGCTACAAGCAGTATAGAGTTATTTCAAAACTCATAAATTCTATGCAACAGAATGTTGAACTATGATCTCACTGCCATATTCAGTGACAGTTCGTGTATCTTCCATGAACAGTCAACTTTAAATCAGGTTGATCTGTATAAGTGATGTAAATGAGTGTTCTTTTTTTGTCTAAGTTAACAGAACAGAAGCCTGAAGGAAATGTCAACCTGTTTGATGCGTCATCTCCCTTCATTAAGAAGTTAATGTACGTATCACTTGGTGTATTAGCTGCATTGCTCCTGATTGGAACCCTATGGGACACCCTTATCAGAAAGAAGAGAAGAGTTAACCAAAAACCTGTATTAGGTGAGGATGAACATTGGGTACACGCTCAAGAGATCTCAAATAATATAGTACGTCCTTTACAATCTGGTTTACTTTTGGTCTGTGGGATTAACGACGTTTTGTCGATCCAGATAAAAATTTTCGAGACTTTTCTACCTGAAAGGACAAAAATCAAAATTTGCGTTCTGAGCCCCCAAAAAAACCTTTATTCATCTCCAACTAAAAAGACAAGTTAAAACGTTTAAACTGAATGCTTCTGTAGTGATGAATCGTGAAGCTTTCTCTTAAACCTTGCTCTTAAACTGTCACCCATTCTTTTATGGCCACAAATCGGATTCCTTTTATCTAAATGACCCAAATAGTTGGAGTATTAAAATGAACCGGATTTTTAACGCTGCATGCATGGGAAAAGATAAAAATCCATCAATGCAATATTTTTTTATAATTATTTTTTTATCTGGTTCTCCTAATAAGTATATAACCAAGTGAAATGAATCAAGCCAGGGAAATTAGGCACTGGATAAACAACTCAGTGTTAGCATCCCTGAGGGAGTTCCAATCCTGAGCAGGTTACGAAAAAATGAAAGGACAAAAATCATTAGCTTGCGCTCTGAGCTCCAAAATAAAATCTTTATTCATCTCTGATAAAAAAGACTAGTTACATGAAAACATTTAAAATAAATGCTTCTGTATTGATGAATCGTGAAGCCTTGTTCTCTTAAACCGTCACCCATTTTTCTGATGACCACAAATTGGATTCCTTTAATCCAAAATGACTCCAAATCGTTGGAGTATTAAAATGAACTAGATTTTTTAAGATTGCATGCGTGGAAAAGGATAAAAATCCATCACTGCAATACTTATTTTTTTTTAATCTGGTTCTCCTAATCAGTATATAACGTAACCAAGTGAAGTGAATCAAACCAGGGAAATTGGGCACTGGATAAACAACTCAGTGTTACTTTTAAAGATCCACGAAAGAGAATCAGCTGCTTTAAGCATCTCTGAGGGAGTTCCCTGAGCCGGTTAAGTTATTAAACATTTCATTTGCTCTGTCTTGTCAGGAGCAGCCTTCAATGAAGGAATGGCAACTACAGATACAATTCAGAACGACCTCGAAATTGCAAGACGGCTCCTTCGACAAACACAAGAACACTTTGACAAACTGGAATTGAAAATATCAAAATTGAAATATAGTTTTTAGGCTAGTAGTTTCGTAGTTGAATCGTTTTAAATCAGTTTTTTTTTTTTTTTTTTTTTCTGTGTTCCATACTCGGGACAACAGGGTTAACATCTTTATCGACTTTACGAGCGTGTCTCTTACAAGTATCGAGAATACGGCGACAGGAAGGAAAATTCGAATTTTCTATTAACGATAACTGCAGAAATTCTCGGGCGCTCATTGTCTAATTTTTATTGTCAATAAACGGTCAGACACATGAATTTATAACTCATGCGATGCGTCAACAAACGAGAGCGGACAATTTGACAATTTGCTATCGTAAAAAAACAAATTGATATCAGTTTCTAACGCGTCTGTCCTGTTATTGACAACGAATTTCGTCATAACATTGTCAAAGTGGTCTGCGGATCCACTCGGCTATCGCCTGCTTTGACAGTGTTATGACGAAATTCATGCTTAATAACAGGACACACGCATGGAAAACTGACGTCAATTTGTTAAATTTTGTTTGTGCCAAGATGACCTGTCTGGGTTTGGGTTTTGCCAGATAAAATTGCGATACAAGTATTGTTTCAAAAAAAGTACACAAAACATTTTTTACTTCAAGATGACGAGAAACGATCGAAGTATAAACTTCACACAGCGTAAATTTTCAAGATGCCACATAAATTTAAACTCGTTGGAACTTTTCAACGATATTTTTGAACACAGTTCACTAAAAAGACCTTTTTGATGAAATAATAGAAAACTCGAATTTTCAATTCCGTTGCCTATTTACTCCCGATATTGAGAAATGTACTGATGTACTTAACTTGTTTGAAATTTCTAAAATGTAAGGCATACATCGCTAAGAATTCTCGTTTGAATGGGTTCAACAATATATAACTTGAGCCATAATGCCAGGTAACAGAAATCGATGTAACCTCCTCAGTAAAATGTGAAAAAGGAAAACCTCAGGCAAACTAACCAAAATCGTTGGTCCTTAAAGGCCAGGTTAGGGCTTAATCGTTAACAAGTTAAGCATAACGGTGGACAAAAATATCAAACTATTGTTGATACCAATTATGCGCACGTTAAGGACGTTCGCGCCCAAAACTTCCCACGTACAGATTGTTTTTTGAAACTTATTAAAAACGTGAGAAAAAAAAAAATCAGCGGTCATCGACCTGGTTTTGAAGATAAGACGTAGCACAGACCATAGCATTTCTAGAATTTCCAATCACTCAAGGCGATTCTGGCCAGATTAATTACTGTCGGCATATATTTAAGTTGAAGAATCATATCTAAGTTATGTGTGTTTAAAACAGCATATATAGGCCTATTTGAAAGATCTTTGTTTCATATGTCATTAAATCAGGTAGAATTAGCCTTAAGAAAATGCAACTTCTAAGTCACCCACACCTGTATCCATGTACCAATTCGACCCTAATTAAACCGTATATGAGAAATAATTAAAACTTCCCACGTACAGATTTCTTTGTTTTCTAATATAATGGAAAGAATTAGAAAAGGAAGTGATCTGCCGAAAAAAGTGGGGGTCACCGAACATCCAACAAAATATTAGCACACCAAGTTAATACAAAGGCCATCAGCACTTTAATTAGTTGAGTTTCGACTCGATGCGCGCGCTTGAAATGCACGACGTGGCACGCGCGTGCCTAATGAATACCGTGCGCAATAGAGATGCGCAGTAGCAATGGGCGCGAACTTCCTTAAACGGTATATAACACAGTTTTGATCTGGTGGAAGTGTAAATTGCTATGAGGTTTTACATTAATGCAATTATTTGGCAAAATATCCCATCACGCACAAAGTAGACCAGAATTAACATATCATGATCAAATCCCAGGAAATCACAACTACACGTATACAAACGTATGTATATGTACTGAATACATGTTTAAACTGAAAATTTCAAGGTGCACGTAACTTGCTTGCAGTAATTGGCCAATTATTGATTGAGGTGAGTCATCATGCACACTGTACATGTACATGCTTCAAGCTTACAGTGCAAAAATTTGGCAAAACGAGCACTACTCACAGAGTGCACCAGAAAGATCTCAAAACAAATCAAAAGAAATAATAGCAACTGATTATGAAAAAGAACATTTCAAAGAAACTTGCTTGTGTAATAATCAGTCAGTGTTACTGATCGTGGTCACTCATCATGGTATACATGTTCAAGATCTTGGATAAGTGCAGTCACTCACAAAGTACACAAAATCAGATCTCACAACCAGATTCCATTTTTTTTTTTGGTTTCAAGCAAATCCTTTTTCCTTGCTTCCCATATGAGCTGTTACAGTTTTTCAGTTTTGACAATCATTCCTTTTTTGGAGATCAAGATTGGTTTAAAACTATGTAATATCTTGTACAACAGCTTAGACGTTATTGTTAACAATGTAGGAGAATCTTGTTGCTTTGGCAGTTTTTGATAATAAATTTTTTATGAGCAGACTTTTTATGGAGTTTACATGTACTCATTGGTTTCAATGACAAATGCTACATGTATTACAAGAGTCTGTGCTCTGTCCTGTTAACAAGAAACATTCGCTACTATATGTAGCATCACATTAAGCTGGCAAAAAGTGCCAATTGCTTTGGTTTCAAAACCAAACAAATACATGTAATTCGCAATTGTGAATAACATTATTAATGGATGAGGTTGAGCAAACAATCATAATTTGTTAGGGGCAAGCAGATCAAGTATTTGCTGAAACTGAAGGCCGAGGCAAATAATATTGCTCTGTGGCAACCCAGTTCGGTTTCATATTTAACACACTCTCTGAAAGCTCAAGGAAGCCATCTGCGATTTAAATTATTTCACCTGAGAGTTTGTGTTTCAATTACACATGAGCAGAATAATATTTGCAACAAACGCAATCATCTAGACGGTACGAGGCATGAGCTGATCACTATTTGTGGGCAGCTATTTACAGTGTACAGGTCATGTGGTGGGCTCTGAGCCAATGAAAATGAGGAATAAATGCATCGAACGATATAAAGATTTATTTTTCAGTTGTGAACAACATTTCAAGAACACCCATATGCCTTAATTTGCACATTTGCCTGGATACATGTACATGAATCATCTGCATTATCCACTTACCCAACCATCCATGTCTTGGTTGATTATTTTGCAACTTGTTAAATTTTCTCTTGTTCTTGAAAATGTTACAACCAAAGAAGAATGAAAAATCGCTCATTGGACCAGATAAATAAGCCCTGGTGCTAAATCAAGATGATTCCATACATCTTTCCCAACATGTTTCATTTTTCTTCTTCCTGTGCTTCTTCCAGACAATTTGTTGTCCTTTACAATATTTTTTGATATATACCAAATCTGCCACATAAACAAGTGTATTCATAAGAAAAAATCTAGTGAATTTGGACTACATTGAATGCTTGGCTCTCCCCCCTAAAGGTCAAAACGTAGAGTACATGTGCATGGGGAGAAGCCCTTCAACAATTTTCCAGAGCCTTTTGTGTGAGTATCATTTCAGTTGTCAAGAAATCTACAATGTAGTTGCAGGAACCAAATAATAAAGAATAAGTGAAATTAGTGACAGAAACAATAATAGGACAAATAAAGGTTGAGTGTCACCCAACGTCGCAGGCGAATGCAAGGATTGTGTTCATGGCAGGATTAATTCAAGCCTAGATTTTCAGGTGTTATGGCATTCAATAACATAGTCAGTTAACACATGTATACAACACATTCTCGCGCACATCAAGTGCGGTTTCAATTCATTCGATTGCCCCCAATTTTGTTCTTCAACAGTTCGAATCCAAAGTTCGATCGAATTCCTTGAGTTCGTTTAACAAACGTTCGAATTCATTGGTACTCGAGTAACTACACTGTACTGGTATGTCTGAACTGGGGCGAATTAGCCATTACCCGCGAAACTGGCGTATATCTCAATGAAAACACCTGAATATACGCTTGAAAAAGTTACGAGGATTGTAAGCAACAAAGTGGAGTTAAAGCAGATAAGATAGACAGACAACATACCGTTAAAGTCATGGGTTAAGAACAAGCAATCTTCTCGCTTCATTTTGGCGGTCGATTTTTTTGGCGGTCATCTTTGGCGATCTTTGGCGATCTTTGGGCGGGTTGGGTGGATTTTCCGCTGACCAGCCTTTGCAATAGTCTGATGCGAGCATTTTGGTCAGCTGTGATTGAGTGAAATATCATGCGATCACCACGTGACCTGTAACCATTTCAAAATCGCTGTGTAAAAGGGTAGGGACAAAACCTGGGGTAGGCCATGGGGGTAGGCCATGGGGTAGGCCATGGGGTAGGCATGGCCTACCAGTGGTTAAGAAAGTAAAAAAAAAATTGATAAAAGTAAACAAACAAAGAAATAACTAAATTAGTAAATAAAGGAACAAGAAGAAAAATGAAACCTGTTGGGAAGGAAAGTATGTAGGGAATCATCTTGATTTAGCACCAGGGCTTATTTATCTGGTCCAATGAGCGATTTTCATTCTTCTTTGGTTGTAACATTTTCAAGAACAAGAGAAAATTTAACAAGTTGCAAAATAATCAACCAAGACATGGATGGTTGGGTAAGTGGATAATGCAGATGATTCATGTACATGTATCCAGGCAAATGTGCAAATTAAGGCATATGGGTGTTCTTGAAATGTTGTTCACAACTGAAAAATAAATCTTTATATCGTTCGATGCATTTATTCCTCATTTTCATTGGCTCAGAGCCCACCACTGACTGACACTGTAAATAGCTGCCCACAAATAGTGATCAGCTCATGCCTCGTACCGTCTAGATGATTGCGTTTGTTGCAAATATTATTCTGCTCATGTGTAATTGAAACACAAACTCTCAGGTGAAATAATTTAAATCGCAGATGGCTTCCTTGAGCTTTCAGAGAGTGTGTTAAATATGACAACCGAACTGGGTTGCCACAGAGCAATATTATTTGCCTCGGCCTTCAGTTTCAGCAAATACTTGATCTGCTTGCCCCTAACAAATTATGATTGTTTGCTCAACCTCATCCATTAATAATGTTATTCACAATTGCGAATTACATGTATTTGTTTGGTTTTGAAACCAAAGCAATTGGCACTTTTTGCCAGCTTAATGTGATGGCTACATATAGTAGCGAATGTTTCTTGTTAACAGGACAGAGCACAGACTCTTGTAATACATGTAGCATTTGTCATTGAAACCAATGAGTACATGTAAACTCCATAAAAAGTCCTGCTCATAAAAAATTTATTATCAAAAACTGCCAAAGCAACAAGATTCTCCTACATTGTTAACAATAACGTCTAAGCTGTTGTACAAGATATTACATAGTTTTAAACCAATCTTGATCTCCAAAAAAGGAATGATTGTCAAAACTGAAAAACTGTAACAGCTCATATGGGAAGCAAGGAAAAAGGATTTGCTTGAAACCAAAAACAAAAATGGAATCTGGTTGTGAGATCTTGATTTTGTGTACTTTGTGAGTGACTGCACTTATCCAAGATCTTGAACATGTATACCATGATGAGTGACCACGATCAGTAACACTGACTGATTATTACACAAGCAAGTTTCTTTGAAATGTTCTTTTTCATAATCAGTTGCTATTATTTCTTTTGATTTGTTTTGAGATCTTTCTGGTGCACTCTGTGAGTAGTGCTCGTTTTGCCAAATTTTTGCACTGTAAGCTTGAAGCATGTACATGTACAGTGTGCATGATGACTCACCTCAATCAATAATTGGCCCAATTACTGCAAGCAAGTTACGTGCACCTTGAAATTTTCAGTTTAATACATGTATTCAGTACATATTACATACGTTTGTATACGTGTAGTTGTGATTTCCTGGGATTTGATCATGATATGTTAATTCTGGTCTACTTTGTGCGTGATGGGATATTTTGCCAAATAATTGCATTAATGTAAAACCTCATAGCAATTTACACTTCCACCAGATCAAAACTGTGTTAATACCGTTTAAGGAAGTTCGCGCCCATTGCTACTGCGCATCTCTATTGCGCACGGTATTCATTAGGCACGCGCGTGCCACGTCGTGCATTTCAAGCGCGCGCATCGAGTCGAAACTCAACTAATTAAAGTGCTGATGGCCTTTGTATTAACTTGGTGTGCTAATATTTTGTTGGATGTTCGGTGACCCCCACTTTTTTCGGCAGATCACTTCCTTTTCTAATTCTTTCCATT
>JAHPZR010002372.1:0-7500 GCA_019787425.1 Platygyra sinensis
AGCCTATATAGAAGCCGGGGGCTTATGAACTATAGGCTTTCTGACCATATAAGGTGCATTATACAAATTATCGGGACAGCATGAAATATTAACTGAAAATGTATTATTTTAAAAATAAAAAAAAGGAAAGGAAAGGAAAGAAGAAGTAAGTAGCTCAACAAAGAGTATATTTGACTAAGAAAGAAGGAATTTTTTAAGTCTTTTGCCAAACAAACAAATGCTTTCGCTGTTTTGAATTTCAGGGCTTAACGAGTTGAAAAACTTAGGTCCTTGAAACCGAATAGAGAAGTTTCGAATATTAGTTCGACAGGGAGGTATGTAATAAAGGTTGCAATTTCTAGTATAATGCGAATGTAACTGGCTAGAAAGAGTAAACATATTACGAAAATAATTAGTCAGTAAACCTCTTTTAAATAGATACATAAACTTACCTATCTGGTAGAAATAAATATCAAAGAATTTCAAAATTCCGTATTCTTTGATAAGAACAGCAGTGTGAGAATCGAAAGAAACTTTGGAAATTATTCTTATTATCCTCTTTTGCAAATTAAAAACGCGACTTAAATTACTCTGATATGTCGATCCCCACACTGAGACTATAGAACAAAACAGTGTAAGGAAGTTTTGGGAAGGCAAAAACTTGACTTGTAAATAATACTTATAGATTTTGATATTTTTCTACAGACGCTAAGAATGTGAGGTTTCCATGATAAATGTTCATCAAGGATAACAACTAAAAATACGGTCTCTCTCACACAATTAATGTTATTGTTGTCAATCTGAATCGATAGATCCGTTGAATAAAGTATCAAGAATTTTGCATGCCAACATGAATATTGTGGCATATGACAGCTTGTTCGCTGAGATCTCCCACACAGAATCAACACACCAAAAAGTCGATTTTTGTCCGTTATTTTTACTTACCATTTTCACAGTTTGTTCCTTCATAGCCAGCAGGACATTCACAAACGAAATACCCTACTTGATCATGGCATGTACCTCCATGAGCACATGGATTTCCAGCGCACTCGTTTATGTCTGCGGTAAAGAAGTTTTCAATTCATTGGTCATTTCTGATATATTGCATTTTAAAAATAGCAAGTATTATATCCGTCTGTCCCTCCGTCTGTTTGTCCGCCCTTCCGTCCTGTCGTCCGTCCTATCATTGGTCCGTCGATCCATCTGTCTGTCCGTCTGTGTGTCCGCCCTTCCGTCCTGTCGTCCGTCCTATCATTGGTCCGTCGATCCATCTGTCTATCAGTCCATCCGTCTATCCGTCTGTCCGTCCTTCAGTCAGTCAATCAGTTAGTCACTGGTCAGTCAGTCAGTAGTCAAGTCGTTATTTAACGAGCTTGTTCATTACATCAGTTAGTTAGATACTGGTATCGCTTGGAAACTGGGCAGCATAAGGTTCAACCGGTATTTGCTGTTCATCAAAGGCCATCAAAATAAAGATTATAAGCTCTCTTTGAAGAAAAAACTAAGGAATTTTACAAATAGAATCCTTCAGCTAAACGTCGATAAAAGAAGCTAGCACTACGAATGAAAAATGCTTCCTACTTTTCTTGTGACGTCAAAACCTAGAACCATTGGTACATTGGTCCATCAGCATATCACAAAACCTTTCAAGCTCACTGTAGAAATCAATCACTTGTGAATTCCTACGTATTGTTTGACTAGTTTAATTTTGTTTTCGTTTAATTCAAGCAATGTGCCTGAAGGGTATTCTCTGGATCCGGGATTTGACCAAAATGCGGTGCAGGAAAACGAAAAATATCTTCGCGGGATCCAGGATTTGACTGCTCTCCGTGAAGCGGAACCCTACAAAGTTTGGGCACGGGATGCGAGATCTTTTACGCTTGTCTGTCGGGAATTCGGGAAATCGTCACAACCCAAATAAACGTTCTAGCGGCCAAAGCGAATCAACCAGGCGAGCACTAAATAGTGCCACCTTTCAAACCAAATTTTTTTGCTGTCCTCTTTGCGATGCACCTGCCCAAGTTTTGCTGCTCTGCGTGAAAAGCTGTTTGCCTCTGCTGCACAACTACTCGGAAATAGATGGCATTGTGCTTCCGATAAGAACAAAATTGATTGGTTCTTAACTGGTTTTTCTCACGATGCTTTTGACACATATATTTTTTTTTCAGTACGTCCAATCATTTATTTCCTTGTCCAACCGTTTCTGTTAACTTCGTATTTCTTTGTGTATGTTTTGTTCGATCGTCAAGTGTGATAAGCATTATGAACAGCAGAAGCTCTCTGGATGAGCTTTTTTTGCTCTTAGAGCAAATGTTGTAATGAATATAGTTGAAATGAAAAAAAGAAAAACTAGAGAGTGTGTCTGGTTAATAGTTATCTAATTGGAACTGTCAGAGAGTATTTTGTTTTCTACCAAATGGCAGAAAAGTGCATGTGGTGTAATAGCATACCAGTTATTGACTCGATGCTCAATTGACTCAGTTGCTCAAGCTCTTCAGTTTCTTCACAGGTTTATATTTTTTGATAATTTTGAGGGGATCTTTTCAGCAGCTTAACCACACGATCTAGATGTGACAAATAGTGATGCCAGCTCTGCTACAGTAAGAGTTTATGTCTCGTTTTATCTTGCAGCCACATCATATCGTGATATCGGTCATATCGTGCTCTTTCATCGTACTGAGGTACAAAACGCTATTTCTTTCCTGCAGAAGCCTTTATAAAAGACGCGCACATTCAAAATATTACTCGAAAGGATGAATCTGCATCTCACGTTTATTAGCTTTTGTAATTTTTTGGATAGAAAACGGGATTCTGGTAGTGTGCTGGAATCCCCATTCCACACCCTCAACAATGTTCGCTTATGTCGCTGGTTCCTCAGGTCACCTTGGTGAAAGTCGTTTTTTAGCGTATTTCCTTTGTTGTATGATGCTATGAACATTCTTAATGTAGCATACTCCTATTACTTTTAACCTACAAACCACTGGCAATAAGTGGTCAGTCGCCGTCCGATCAAATAAACTCACTTTACGTTAACTCATACATTGCTGGTGTATTTGCTACACTCACGAAAGAGCAAGTCTATCTTAAGGCAAGGTATCACCGTCTACGTGATAACTGCTCACAATTTTAAATAAAATCAGGTGTGTTTTTGACTTTCCTGTTAAATACAATCTAAATCAGCACTTTTTTATGTAAATGTATGTATCACCTTCTTCACAGTGGTCTCCAGAGTAGCCACCCTTGCACTTGCATGAATATCCCACCTGTTGATTCAAACATGTTCCTCCATTTTTGCAAGGACTCGATTCACATTCATTGACGTCTGAAATTAACAATTGAGAATGATTAGACGTTGTAAACTCAGGGGAAAAGACAAAACATAAACGCATTATATTTATATAGCCTGCGAAGCTTGGAGGTTTTTAACAAATTTTATTCCGCTAAGAAAGCGATGAAACCGTTGAAACCACGATAACTCGCGCCAACCCGCGAAGAGCCTGAGAGAGCGATTTCTGATCGCTTTGTTCGCCAGCGTTTAAATTTTCTAAAGAATTTGTACACCAAGCTAGCCACATTACATTTATAAAATATATTTTTTATCCCTATGTTATTGTGTCTTGTATATCTCATAACAAAGTACAAGATCTATGTAAAGTGTTTCTTCAATGGGTGTAATCTGTAATATTGTCGTTATTTCGCTTCTGTTAACAATGTTTTTCACGTCATTCATTTATTTCATCTAGCCCATGGACACCAAATTTACTTCTGTAGCTCGAGTTCTAGAGGTGAAACACCTTTCATGCTCAGGATATTACTTAATTGATGGTCGAACCCTGCCAAACTATGGAGTTGCACAAGACCTTCATCGCAGTTTTTCCCCTTCCATCCTGCTGGACATGGCTGACAGTTGTAGCTATCCTCAGTCGTCTTGCAAGTAGCTCCGTTCTTACAAGGGGCTGATGCACATTCATCAACTTAAAAAAACAAACAGTTCACAACATGAGTTAACGAAGCACTTAACCGTGAATCCACTGTAACAAAGGAAATGAACAGTAATATAACAATTATGTGTCTTTTCCAGTACAATAAGAGGTGATGTGTCGCATCTAATATTAACAGTTTTGTGATAGAAACACTCAAATACTAGTTGCACTCGTTGAAATTAGTTAAAACAATAAATAGTATATGTACAGCGCCAAATCTACTAATTGTCCATGGTCCTTTTTAAAAAAAGCTAAAAGAAAAGGCGAAAAAATGGAAAAAATAAGAGGTATAAACTTAGTTATAATAATTTTAAAATTAAAAGAGTTAAAAGTTTGATTAAAGAGATATGTTTTTAAATGTATTATAAAACTGCCAGTTGAAGAACTAGATCTTAATTCGAGTAGAAACTCGGAATCGAGTTCCATAGTCTTGGTGCCGCCAGTACTCTCGCCATAAGTTTGAAGTCTCGCTTTGCAAGGTCGCGAGAAGGTGTTTAGAAGACGATCTTAGTGTCTATTGAGAGGCGCGAGAATTAAGTTAGTCACTGATGTACCAAGGCGGTGCCTCATTGAGAGCAGTTGTAGACCAGTAAAAGAATTTTATAAACTATGCGTTAACGGACAGGTAGCCAAAGGGTATTTTACAAGATAGGGGTCATACGATCAAATTTCTTGGTACGTGTGACAATTCGAGCTCTTGTTTTTTGAATGGATTGTAATCTTGAAAGTTGAAAGTATTTAAAGGAGATAGATGAACAGAGAAGTCCTTTATCCTGCCTCTCCGCGTCATAAAGTAAAGAAACCTCTAGCTGTATCAAACAGATGCATTCAGAAACATTTAATTTGGCAAAAAAATCAGTTTTACCACCTGCCATGCACGTGTAAGTTATAAAAGACAGGTTTAGTATCCATGTGGGCATCCTTACCGCAGTTAGCCCATTTTCCACTATAGACGGGAGTTAATGAACACCATTCTCTGGAATGAGCGACCTTGGTACAGGAATGGTAAGTCACACCTCCATACGTAAAAGGAAAAGCACAACATTCGCCTTGAGGATTGTCTGTCTTTTTTCCCGCTGGACATGGAATCTCTGTGGAAAAGGTAATGGATCCGATTGAAGAGCTCATCTCTTTACTTAAAGAGAGTAAGAGTTAAGAGTTAAATATGGCACCACCGCCATTTTGAATTTGGAAATCATACTTGTCTCGCAGTTATTTCCTTCAAACCCATCAGGACACTCGCAAGAGTAAGTGTTATCTCCAGTTACTGTACAGGTTCCTCCATTCTGGCAAGGGGTGTCTGTGCACGAATTCGCTGCTGTCACAAAGAAAATGAATAATGATATTTGATATATTTTTCCAATACAGTAATCTATAAGCTGTAGCATCTAATTGTAGGCAACTGTGTCTAGTTGAACGTATTTGAAGTTGATAGATGAACAAGACAGTTCTTTATCATGAAAACGCTTGCTGCTGGAAACGGATCATTGTAGTAACTTTGAATTTGGATAAAAGCACTTTACTAGTAACTATCATGCGAAAGATACAAGTGCAAGGAATACAAATTTAGTATCATGTGGGTTTCCTTACCGCAGTTAGCCCATTTTCCACTATAGACGGGAGTTAATGAACACCATTCTCTGGAATGAGCGACCTTGGTACAGGAATGGTAAGTCACACCGCCATACGTAAAAGGAAACGCACAACATTCGCCTTGAGGATTATCTGTCTTTTTTCCCGCTGGACATGGAGCCTCTGTGGAAAAAGTAATGGATTTTATTGACGAGCTTATCTACTTACACTAAAGGGAATAAGTCATCGGAGTGAAATACGCCACCACCACCGCCATTTTAAAATTGGATATATTACTTGTCTCGCAGTTATTTCCTTCAAACCCATCAGGACACTCGCAAGAGTATGTATCATCTCCAGTTACTGCACAGGTTCCTCCATTCTGGCAAGGGGTGTCTGTGCATGAATTCACTGTAACAAAGAAAATGAACGATAACTTTTAGTATTTTTTTTCCAATGTAATAATCTGTGATGTGTTGCATATAATTTTAAACAGTTTTGTGATAGAAACACTCAAATCCTTGTTGAACTTAGTTGAAGGTGAGAGATCAATGAGGAAGTCCTTTATAATGCCTCTCCACATCATAAAGTAAAGAAACCTCCAGCTGTATCAAACAAATCAGTTTTACTTTCATTTGAAAGTTATGAAAGACCGGTTTAGTATCGTGTGAGTTTTCCTTACCGCAGTTAGCCCATTTTCCAATATAGACGGAAGTTAATGAACACCATTCTCTGGAATGAGCGACCTTGGTACAGGAATGGTAAGTCACGCCGCCATACGTAAAAGGAAAAACACAACAGTAGCCTTGAGGATTATCTGTCTTTTTTCCCGCTGGACATGGAACCTCTGTGGAAAAAGTAGTGGATCCGATTGAAGAGTTAATCTGCTTTTACTTTTAGAGAATAAGAGTTAATTAAGAGTGAAATACGGCACCACCGCCATTTGGAATTTGGAAATCTTACTTATCTCGCAGTTGTTTCCTTCAAACCCATCAAGACACTCGCAAGAGTAACTGTCTCCAGTTACTGTACAGGTTCCTCCATTCTGGCAAGGGGTGTCTGTGCATGAATCCACTGGAAAAAACAAATGTACAATGACGTATCTGGTATACATTTTTGAAATGCCGTAATCTATAATCTGTAGCATGTAATTGTAGGCAACTGTGTCTTAGAAATACTCAAATACTTGTTGAACTTTTTAAACATATTTGAAGTAGATTGATGGTCCTTTATCTTGCATGCCTCTCTAGCGATATAAATCTCTCTCTGGCTGTATGAAACAGATGGATACAACTACTTTGAACTTGAATAAAAGCACTTAAACTATCATGTGAATTAGTTATGGAATACAAGTTCAGTATCATGTGGATTTCCTTACCACAGTTAGCCCATTTTCCAATATAGACGGTAGTTAATGAACACCATTCTCTGGAATGACCGACCTTGGTACAGGAATGGTAAGTCACACCTCCATACACAAAAGGTAAAGCACAACATTCGCCTTGAGGATTATCGGTCTTTCTTCCAGGTGGGCAATAACTCATGACTTAAGAAAGAAACAATGTTTTTGATTATGATCTTTTAATTTCGATCTTTTAAATAAAGATGGGTCCCTCGTGACTTAACCGATATTTATTCGCTATTATGCACATGGAACCAGTAATGCTTTAGAAGATAACAAACTTTCTTCTTTTACGGAAACATTTACTCAAACTTTGTACAGTTTCAAGTTGTTGTTCGCAATTCATATCAATGTAACGCCTCTTTTGATAGTTAATTCCTCTTCTTTTTAAGGTATGTAGTTTCTATATATTTAATTCCTTGGAATATTCTTGTGAAGGCTACATTAAGAACATAGAAATTTCAAGTTGTGTCGCTCTCAAACAAATGAAACCAATATAAGCATCTTGTATTCAAATTAAAGGTGTCAAATTCCCAGTTTTATCACATCTTACCAGAAACCAAA
>JAHPZR010002372.1:12500-25000 GCA_019787425.1 Platygyra sinensis
TCTTTTAATTTTTAGCTCTTTTTCCTTCATTTTTCGTGAATTGCATTAACGTTTTTCTTTGCCAGCAAAGGTAACAACCTTGTCTCTACAGTCTAACCTCCCCGAGGCTGCATTAAGGGTGTTTAATTTCATAACACCAATGAAATAAAAAGGCTGACAAATGTGGTGGCATGTGTTTGTCTTAAAATTTAAAGACATATTTACTACTATTTTTACGTTTCCACAGTGTCACAGGCCACTATAGAGCTATAGAAAAAGGTAACACATTCGTAAAATTACTCACCTCAGCTAATTTCTTAAACCGTGAAGGCGGTATGAATTAACATAATTCATTATCAGTATCATTTAGATCCATTTAGTCGTCAGCCCGAAATCGAACAATATCAACCTGACGTTCCTTCAGTTGTCTTCGTATGACAACAATCCAATTAATAATTGAATCTGTCATTTCCACTAATTTTATTTCAAATGTTAAGTGTGTTGTGTACCACAGAACGGATTATGTAGGGTTAAATTTCTAGTCTGTATATAATCCCGGCCCTTTATGTACCAAAGAAAGACTTTGCTGGTCAGTCTTGATAGCTTGCATGCAAATAGGATTATAAGTTTTGTAACTGTCGATTAGGCGCATTTCTTCGTGATCTTTATTTACTCTTTGGAAAAAAGGGGAAAAGTGGTCCGGGTGATGGGTTAGTGCCTGTGTTTAATATCAATTTAACGTCAGCCAATACATACTAATCAGCTAGAAGATTACGATTCCTGTCCAAACGAAGTTGTTCTTCATTTCTAACACGATGGAAACGCACTCTTCTTTTCGAATTCAGCAACACAGTTTTCAAGGCCATCACCTGTTGAGTTTCATTCAACCTTTGTTCCTTGTTTCGCGAGAGATACAACTGAAATGTTAGGCTTTATAAAGGACAGATGTTTTTATTGAAATCCTCGTAGCTTGGGACTATGACGGATTAATCTGGAAAACTGGCTAAAAAGACTTGTGCCTCTCTAAATTAAAGAAGCATAAGAAGCAACATTTTCACAGATGGCATGCAAATAATTTTTCCTCATCCATTTTAACAGTAAGCGTTTTTTAAGGTCAGTAAAACTTACAAGCTACAAACATTCATTTAGAACACGCTATTTCCTCTCAGTTACAATTTCAACTCAAGCGAATGAAATTCAAACTTACCCTAACACAAAGATGACAACCTACAGTCGTTTCTCCAGCCTTACCTCCTTAGAAGCTTGACTAAACTAATACTATCAATTGAAATTACAAGAGTCCAGTTTAATAATAACAACTGTATAGCAGCGTAGGCCAAATAAAATGAGACATTTTTGCCCGATTCTTTCGTTGCCACAGTTTCAAATCAATGATTGAAGGTTAAAGCCGGAATAAAAAAGGAAGATTGAAGCAGTAAAATGTGCTATTTTGATTATAAATCAGGATGAAATTATGATTTCTTGTAAATTACTTAGTACATGCCAGTGAGTACCAAGTCGGGCAACGTAAAAATGACTCAGTTGTCTTGCCTTCTTACTGAAACAAATAAATAAATTAATTTACATTTAAGTAACCAGTAACCCTGTTATAACTATTTTTTTAGTATTTAGTCTTTGCTGCGAATTTTACTACCTAAAGATTTACGACCATGAAATTGCCTTGCCTTCTTATTGGAGCAATTCAGTTAGTAAGAAGTTAATACGCAATAACCCTCTATTTTATTTAACCCCTGTATTAAAATTATTTTATGTACTTAATGTACTTTTTTCACCTCCACCAAAGGTACAACCTTGAGTTGTGTTTATAGCCTTACCTCCCCTGAAGCGTGCTTAATTAAATTAACATATAAAATTTTATGAGTCCTATAAACTACAGCTGGTACATGTCAAAACTAAGACATATTTTTCAATATTTCCGTTGATACTGCGTCAGGCAAAGGAACAAGCAGTAACGGAAGACGCAGTATAAAAACGTCTTTGACTGCACTGCATACTTAAGTTGTTCAAACTGAACCAAGTGTTACCATATCGGTATGAACACACATTCCTGAAAGTGAGATACTGTATTTATTTCAACTGAGTAAATAGCAAACAGAGAATTGGTTAGTGATCACATTATTGAATTATTACTGTTTATAATTGTTCCACTGGAGAGGTGACCATAAAGTACGTCCACAAGTGTGTTATTTTAAGAGTATTTAAATTAAATAACGAAAATGAAAGCTTTCATAAGACAAGTACAAAAACGCACACTGGTTATGCGTCTAACGAATAATCGACGAACGAGGGCGTTTGGAGAGCTCTAGAGAATCTCTGAGAGAATCGCTCTCAGCGCTTAGCGAAAAGCGTACTGTCGCTGCTAGAGGCTAGAAATTAACAATAAGAGAAAAAAAGCTTCTTTATTCTGTATATCACATTTTTTATGCGCAACATCAAAACACGTTTTGCAACTGAACATGTAAAGAAAGAATTGTTAAGTAAAGGATAGATGGAAACCTTTTAAGTGTTACCATATCGGTATGAACACACATTCCTGAAAGTGAGATACTGTATTTATTTCAACTGAGTAAATAGCAAACAGAGAATTGGTTAGTGATTTCATTATTGAATTATTACTGTTTATAATTGTTCCACTGGAGAGGTGACCATAAAGTACGTCCACAAGTGTGTTATTTTAAGAGTATTTAAATTAAATTATGAAAATGAAAGCTTTCATAAGACAAGTACAAACGCATACGCTGGTTATGCGTCTAACTGCGAATAATGAACGAGCGAGGGCGTTTGGAGAGCTCTAGAGAATCTTTAATAGAATCGCTCGAGGCTTTACGAAAGCGTACTCTCGCTTCTAGAGCCTAGAAATCATCAATAAGAGGAAAAAAACTTAAAGTAACAAGGAGATATTGAAATGAAGGAAAGTAAAGTAACGTGAAGGAAACTGAAAGTAAAAGGAAGAAACTGAACTATAGCTTGAGGTTCACATATAAGTTAGCACTCCAACCTTCGCATTCGAAACTACTTGATATTAAACTGAGTTACCTTGTCACTTGAAACCACCAGTTGTAATTCAGCGGACAATGTTGGGATACCGAAAGTCTCCTTAAAACCCGTCGATGGCGAACTGATCTATCAAGCATACGGTCTGTTAAATAACATCCAAGAAATTAATGATTCATGTCACGGTTTAATACACTGAGGCCTGTACTTCAGACAACGGATGTTAATTAAGGATCCACCTCAGGAAACGGAAACCAACATAAAGAGAGAGTGGAACATAACTGTTGCTTTGTTTCACTCGCTAATAAGCTTTAATTTTTGTTTTAATGCTAGAATTTTTTGTTTCTCTAGAGTGCTTTTTGTGCCACAAACTAATAACTCAAATGCTAAAAACAACGCTTGTCGCAACTCTTGTTTTCCACGTATTTTAAATCCCAGCGGTAATTTGTTAATGCCTCTCCTGTCCTTTGTAATTCCTTGAGCGTTTAGACCGTGTCACATGACATGGCCGAGCTTGTTCAAAGGCTCATCAAAGTAGCATGGGCCGTGCCATGTTATTTTTAAATTAAAAGCCCACAAAGCTGTTCACGTTCTGCTTGTAGATAACCCAAGATGATTCCTTTCACTTTCAATTTCACTTTATTGCTTCCATCACCCATTACAATGTATATTATTTATCACCTTATTTGTTGATACAAAACAAATGATGAGGGAGTCAATAGCAAAGCAAAAAAATGCTTGAATTTATAGATCCCTAATAAGAAATTTATTAACTGTGACTTACAATTTTGTACTATATTATAATGGCATTATAATTAACAAATAAAGAAGCCTAGGCAGTGTATTACACTGTGATAAAACAATATGGTCATTTAAGAACACGAGGGAAATGTAGAAAACACGAGCCGCAGGCGAGTGTTTTCTAGTCTCGAGTGTTCTCAAATGACCGGAGTGTTATATCACAGTGTAATACACGGCTTAGGCTTCTTCATTTGCTTTAAAATATATTTACGCGCGCTAAACAATAAAACACGCCTTTTCTATGTTTTATTTACAACTAATTGAATAATCAACGAGAAACTTTAAAAAATAGATATCGCATAAAAGATCACAAAGGGATTCAATGGGTAGCAGATATATAAGCACAAAGTCCACAAATGATTGTAATTTTCCTTTCTGGAAATTTTTTTTACTGTTTTCGTTTCTTTTGTCAACGTATCAAGATTGTTCAGTCTCATATTCAAGAGATGGCCCGTAAAACACATCTGGCAGTTTCTTTCAAAGCTTCCAGCGTCTTCACTTTCCTCGACATCTAGGCTCAGAACTTTTTTTACCGAATGACGGCATTTCTGCGCGCACATCCTTTTCGTAATATATGGTGACACAATTTATAACGTTACATACTTCGTTCGGTAAATCATTGTCTCTGTCATTTGGTGTGCCATCCTAGCCAAAACAAGCCAAGCACTTTGGAAAAGGTCCAAAGATTAGATCAGTTTGTTAGTTAGACGCAATCTGCGAAAATGTTGGATATGGACAAGAACGAGGTTGGAAAATGGAAAGATGTCATTAATGTCAGTAGCCTCCTACGTAGACATTCTTTGGGCTCATCACACAACATTTGATTGCTTGTTTGGGCTCTTATCTTTGATCGCTTGATGATGTCTGATGACGTCCGCATTAATATCCTAAACAAATAATGAACTTTCCTCGCTTTCTGCCATTATTGAAATACTTTTGTGTGCCCTGCATGTAAAGTATAACAATAGAAGACCACAGCTCCCTTATGATTGGCTATCATAAAAACTGACCCGCGAAAACTCGTGTGGAAGATGATTCTAAAAACAAAAAGACACGGAACAGGGTTGACTCAGAGGGTCAGTATGGAAGATGAAGGCTACAGGTAATGGCTCCCGACCACCTACAATCTCACGATAGCTTCGTTGTCTAGCGATAGTGGATATACGTTTGACAGAACCTGACAGGATGCAGAAGCGTTACTACTCTTTACTTGAAACCTGACACAGCTATACGCTGCCAGCTTGCAGTTTTTGCGCTGGTCAATTAATTTATCACCAAACCGTGAATTGAAATCCCGTATCCCGCTCTGTTCCCCTTACGAATCCCACGTCCCAACCCCATAAAATTACGAAATACCGCTCCCGCTCGTAATTGTAATTCCCGCTTCCCGCTCCTGTTTTCAACCCAAATCCCGAATATCACGGCAAAAAAATGCCAAATCCCGCCTCCCGACAAACCTATTGGGGACCATCGAGTGAGCGTAGCGAGCGGGCAGCAACATAATCAGGATTTAAAATTAAAAGAATATGTAAAAGGGAGTACGAATTCTCGAGTTCATGACTTTTTACCAGAATGCATTGCATTTAACCAGAGTGCATTGTGCCACGAACAACACGAGGATGTCGCGTGGATTCCGATGAGAATTTTTGCTCTGATTTACTTGTAAAACGATGTGCAGGAGACGTTATCGACTTTCACAACTATGTCATTTCTTAGCAGTCTCGCCTCCGTGGTCGAATTTTTAAATCGGATGAAGCTGATGAAGAGAAATCATCGTTACTAAAACTTGTAGAATAGCTCAAACAAACGGAAAGTGTAGAACACACTTCTTTCATATATGCTACGATCTACTCCTTTTCATCCGAACATGAATTTATACTTAAGTTTTCGCATTTTCACATATCCGGCGATGCCGGACGCGTCTTTGACAATGTTAACACTCCAGAGACATTTATTGCGTACCGGTACAGAATTTCTGCTGCTACAATTTTCACATCTTTCGATTTCCACCCTTTTGATTTTCTGGTAAAGGGGAGGTAGACGTGAATCGTATGTGTATGTGCTTTATTGTCTTGATCCCTTGTCACGGTATACGGTCATCTCGCCACCAGGGAGTTTCGCCACCAACCAACTCGCCACCAAGAAACCATCTCGCCACCAACCAACTCGCCGCCAAGTAAAGTAGTCGAGGTGAATTAGCTGTTCGAACGAGAGTAAAGTAGTCGAGATGGAAGGTGAAGTGGAAGGTGGATGGAAGGCGAAGTTCGTTTGCTTGCCTATATGCAAATTACATGTTGTAGGTGACGTGATTGGATAAATGTTCCGTTGTCTTGGGCGAGCGACATTAAATGCGCGTATGTACTTTTTTGTAGCATGGTTTTCAAAACAACACAAGTCGCGCACTTGTTTTCGTCGACGTTCTTGTTATGATTGTGCAGTAGTCTTTGCATTGCCTTCGTAGCTGATTTTTTTATTTATTTATTTATTTATTTATTTATTTATTTATTTATTTATTTATTTATTTATTTATTTATTTATTTTGGAGTCGTTTAAAAAATGAGACACAACTAAGCTATGTATACAAAGTAAGCCGATATCTTAGGGCTACCGCCGGTGCAGCACCTCGTTCAACGTAATACGAACTGTGTGAGTGTTTTACACAACTAAACAAGGTAGAACGAATTTCAGTCTCTTCTGCTTGTGGTTCAATGTTAATAGATTATTGGTAATCGGTAATCTTTAGACCGGTAACCGTTGTCAAACCTCGTCATCGATTCCTCATGATACATGAAGTTGATGCATACAATTTACACACCACAATTTGACACTACTTTAAGAAACAAGCAAGCACATGGTTCACTGCGCATCCTAAATCATCCATTGGCGCATAACCACAATTCCTTCCGCCATATCACTGCGCATCCTAAAATATTTCCGTTCGCGCATAACCACAATTCCTTGCGCATACCACTGTGCATCCTAAATCTCCCATTTGCGCATAACCGCAATTCCTTGCGTTTGGTAAGAAAAAGTGATTGCAAGCTCCTATAATGTAATCTTCTGCTGATTAGAGAGCTGCCTCGCTCGTTCGCTTCAGGCTCACTCACTGCGGCAGCAATTAATAGTATAACTGATATTGATTATCAAACTTGAAATTACTCAAAAAAATCCTATGAAAATTGTCAACGAAGCAATAAGTAACAAAAGATTATTTATTAAAGGGATATTTTGCCACGGCTGCAATCTTTGTCTATTATAGATCTTTTTATGATAATTTTAAACATATTGAAAGATTTGATATTACGTGTTTTAGAGTCTATACCATTCCATATTTTTGGACCTTGAAAGGCCAAGGGGTATTGGCCAAGTGTAGTTGATTTACGTGGAAGGTGACAGTCATCTGCATGTCGTGTACCATAACTATGTATTTGACAATTTGCTAAAAAGCTGTCTAACAAATTTTTTGGAAGTTGATCATTGTGAAACTTGAACATAAAAACTGATATTTCTAGCTTATTTATATCTTCTACTTTTAATATTTTTAGTTCCTTAAATACATGATATGTTGATGCGTACTCTCTCAATACTGAATTTTAGCTATAGCCCTGACTGCTCTTTTCTGAAGTTTTACTATTCTATATAGTCTAGAAGGATAATTGTTGGCCCATATTACATTACAGTAATGTATGTAAGGGTTCCATTCCATTGCTTATCCTTGCCACTCATAAAGTCGCCCGTACACCGGGCAACAGTTTTTGATATTTTCCTCAAGTTAAGCTAGATAGAGATAAATAGGCGATTGTTTTTCCCTAGACGAGCACGGCACTTTTAATGACTACAATACGAGAATTCTGCTTAGAATTCTGCGACGAACAAGTCTATAGGTAAGGCGTGCTTAAATCTGAGCATGTGCGAATGCAGCGAATTCTTTAATATGTTTCATATTCTTCATTTTTTTCTATTAAAACAGTTCATATTGTAGGATCAAATTATATTTCTGTAAACTGCTCCATTTTGTTTCAAGAGATCAGTATTGTAACAACCTCGGGGGTTTTACAATTATGATCATGATGGCCAACCACCCTCATTTTGTTCCATTTTGATAACATTCATAACATAAATGCCAAGTGGACCAAATCATCTAAAAACTTGAAATTTGTTTTTTTTAACGATGGAACCACTTGAATAAACTGTGCATCTTGAACTAAAAGGAGAATTTAAATCCAGGTTTTTTCGTGACTTATGGAAATCTTTCTGTCTGTGGCTTGTGTGGTCTAGATCTAGAATATGTTTATTCACAACAACATGAACATTACAGCGATATAGAGGTGTTCACGCCTTGACAGTTTTAAAAATATAATTCAAATGCTTGTATGCTTAGTGGTTATAGCATCATTAAAGTGCTTAAAAATGTTAAATCCGAGACAAAAGTTTATTCGGAAAGAAAGAACTGCAGGAAAAGGAAACGTGAAACTCAGGAAACGGAAGACAATTAAGATTCGATAACATCTTGTTCCATAAGAATGGACTCGTCTTCACTTGGCTGGGTTCAATTGTATTTGATTCGGGGGGGGGAAAGAAACGGCTTTTTTTCATTTTATTTGTATGATCAGTTTCTTTAACTAACATGAACCTGGGTTGAATATGGACGACTTGGAATGAGATTTAGTTTAACATCTGTTGAACGATTTCCATAAAATCGTTTCAAGCGGACGAGCCGAATGGATATTTCTTCCACCAGGAATTCCATTTAATTAGACTAAGCAACCAACCAGCACGGCCGTTTATTCTAAAAAGGTCTTAGTCGACCAGTCCAGTTGAAAATGGTTAAAGAAGTGCTTTTCTAATTGGAAAACTTCGAAAAAATCGAGAAAATGATGTCTGGATGGAACACAAGAGAATTTCTAAATGAAGAATTTCTCACTGGCAGGTAGCCTAATTAGCATCAATTTTTGTCACTCTATGGTTCGTTGATTGTGAGCTTTCAACAACCATCATCGGGTATAGTTCGGTGAGCATATAAACACAAAAACCGTCCAGTCTTTTTATCAGGGCCTTGAAAGTAGCAGACAAGCCAAGAATTTTAAGAAAACGACAAAGAGCATTTAGCCAGTGCCGGATAGGGACACATCTTTCTGCAGAATTCTGAACATTGTCGCGCCTTGTGTTCATCAGATTGTTTCCATGTTTTGGATCACGCCTCCACCAGTTGTCAAGTTAAGAGGCTAATGAAATTCAGAGAGAACAACCCTCTTTAAACTAGAAGTAGTGTTCACTAGAGCTGCCCCCGCTTATGATAATTTGTTTATGAATGTGTATACGACTGTTGAAACGTTAACGTTTCAAGCATTTTATTGACTGAGTTCACATTCATGTAAGTAGTCAACATATTTATCTGTCAAAATAAGAGGAAAACTGTGTTGCGCAAAGTTTGTTCGTTAAAGAAAACTTAGTGGATATTTGCTTTTGCGCGAAAAAGTACTTAAAACTTCCAAGTAAGTGGAAGTTTTAAGTACTTTTTCGCGCAAAAACAAATATCCACTAAGTTTTCTTTAACGAACATATTTATCTGTAAACTTTGATAATATACAATCATACAGAATTGTATTAATATTCTGTGTAAGCTCGAAAGTGACGAAATGAAAGACCTTCAACTGCTGCTGGTAAGAAGATGGCAAAGCTCGACGGTGACGAAACGCGAACTCGTAGATGCAAGACCTTCAAATGCTGCTAGATGCTGCTAGAAGATGGTGAAGCTGGAAGGTGACTGAACGCGACCTCGTGGTTGCAAGTACCCGACACCACCGACCACCGAGCGCGCTTGTTAAAATATTACCCGAGACCACCGTGCGGGCCTAGTTTCGTCAAATCGAGAAAGCTTCGCCCACTGCAAATATATTTCTTACTTTTTCAACAAATATTCTTTGTCCTAAAACTGATGCGCTAAGCGCCTCGTTGGCTATCTATCATCTCATATCCAACGCGCGCTCACTGAATAATTGTTAAATATGTTCATTAGAAAGAAGATTACATAGTTCTCTCGTATTATCAGTCTATTCTATGTCAATGTAAATGCCATTTTCGCAATGGAAATGTGAGGCTTATTGGAGTGGGGGCGGTTCAGTAAAACAAACACACTCAAAAGAAAGCGCTTAATACAAATGCATCTACTACAAATGGTAGCGTCTATATAGGGGAAGGTGCAAACTCGAATCATGACGTAAAATGTAACTACACTTATACAATTATTGAAACTATTTCAATTGTAATATTTCCAAGTTTGAGGAACGGTGAGCTCAGTGTTCAAACCTAAAAGAAAAAATTCTGTCCTGTCAATCTGGTAAAAAAGGCAATAAAAGTAAGGTATTTGAAAATGTACATGTTGGGTCGGTCACGTGACCTCATGGGCACGAGAGGAGAACTGGAGAACACACGTGGAATACGGGGGATTTTTGCAAGTTTCTTGTGTGTTCAATTCGTTCGCTGTTGATTAGTTTAAATGCGATTAGAAGGACAGAGGTTTAAGACAGAAGAAAAGGATAAAGTACTGACACTGTATCAATGAAAAGGCTGTCTCGCTAGATATCTCTTGTTACGATTCCGAGCGGGCGAGAAATGAAAATAGTCGACATTCACAGCATGACCTGATATTTTGCTCGAAATCTTCCCATTCCTCGACATTGACATCCACTCCAAGAAGTTCGCTGAGTGCCTCATCTCGCACAAACTTTCCAGTGCGACGAAGGAACGTGAACTTCAGAACACGTTGCGCGCATTTCCCTATGGAGCCGTAGCAGTAATGGTCAAGATCACCGCATATAACCTCGTTGATAAATGGCGGGAAAACTGAAGCTGGAAGCTTAGTGCTTGCAGCGCATTCAGTGCACAAGCGCAATAGAGAGGTATCCTTCAAAACAGAACCTCGCCTCCAGCACCCGCGTTCAATTGAACCAGGGCTTAAAGATACCATCCTTCTTTGGCTCCATTCGCCGCTGGTTGTAACGCGTTTGATGTCATCCATCAAGTGGTATGAGCTACTTGTATTCAACTCGACATTCGTCTGGTTCTGAAGAGGCTGAGCATGTTTGGCTTGCGGGAAGAGGGAGGATTTGCGAGGTAAAGGTTGCTCGTCTCCAGAAAGGTCAGAAAATTTGAACGCTTCTTTCCTTTTTGTTGCCATATAACGCGGGTTGAAACCACCAATATTTTTGAGCTTGCTTAATAACTCGGCTTTTTTCAGACGCACACATAATGAACGAACTCCAAGAAAGCTGTTATAAGAAGAAGAGTGAGGAAGATTGTACACAACACGGTCGCATTCTTTCTCATTAATTATGGAGTGTGAGGGTCTAGACCATGTTGTATTTGATCGAAGTGGCAAACGTTTCGCTTTTCTTCCTAACGAAGGTGAGAGGGTGGCAAAAAGAAGCGTGAACAGATTTAGAAGCAGCATCTGAAAAACAACGAGGAATAAGACAGACGTTATCACACAAAATAAAAAGGAAATAAAGTATGTTGTTTGAATCGACTGCATGGGTGCATGGTGTGGACGTGCGACTAAGGAATTTTCGATATTGGACAATTTCTCAAATGGTATTTTAGTCTGAATTTGAATGAATCTTGAGTATGCAGAATGCTTTTCTTTAGCTGCGAAGTTGGTGTAAAATCTTATCCTTTACGTTTTTCGACAAATTAACATACAAGGTGGTAGGAAATCATGGTTTACACACTCTCCAGGGCCCCTCGATTTTGCCTCGTTGTCTCAATTGCCCCCAACACAATGAAACTCTCAGCTACTCAGTCTCCAAAAGGCATTGCGGAATATGCCTTTTTGTGTGTGTATGCGTGATTTAAGGTGGCTCAAAACAGTTTCCAGCACTTATATTTGGATGGGTCCTTATAAGTACTCTTTATCACTTGATGCTACAATCATGGTATCATTGGTGAACACGTTGTTTCATTTTGGCGACCTAGTAGGTTACCATAGCAACAGTATGAACTAAATTAGCTACAGCTTTAGGCGCTTATTATTCAAACACGGCACGCTGAATTTTTTTAAATTATCAACTTTTGATAAGCATAATAAGACGCAACTTTTTGTAAAGTTTAAAAACAATTCTGTACATGGGGTTCAGAGCCACCTTAAATTTTCGAAAATTCTTGTGTCACGAAAATGATAACAACGTGTTCACCAATGATTGAGCAGCTATTTGATACCATGATTGTAGCATCAAGTGATAAAGAGTGGTAATAAGGACCGGCCATCCAAATATAAGTGCTGGAAACTCTTTTGAGCCACCTTAAAAGCCTCTGGAAGTAGCTGTATTAGGTTTATCTAACAAGTTTGGTCACGAAATACAGCAAACAAAAGAATATGTTTCACCTTGGGTAAGTGTAATATCAGGTCTTGTCTTGTAAAAGTTTCATTGCGACAATTCGATCAGTGGCGTAGTTTATAAGACAAGACAGCTAAACTTTTTGCAGTCTGAAATAGTAGCTAACGGTATAAAGCAGACTTATGGGTAATTTTTATGGGCTTCGACAAAACACTGACCCCCGGTCAACTGACTCCCCTACTGACCCCCTTACTGACCCCCCTACTGACCCCCTATAAAATCAATAGAAAAATGAAAATTGAAAAAGCCCAGAATTATCAATGGACCTGATTCAAGTTCATCAATAAATTTAGCTTACCTGAAACTTCC
>JAHPZR010002372.1:30000-40000 GCA_019787425.1 Platygyra sinensis
TACATTTACGTCATAAATAAAGTATTTAAAGCAACTCAAGTTCAAAACTAACAGCGATTTTAGACCAAAGGCTAACTTTAAAATTCCAGTTTCAAGTCAAGCAAACGTTATTCACCATGTCACAAAAGACAAAAATATTGCATTAATATGTTCTCGGAAGGGAGTAATTTGAGCAGCAACTGCTCCTTGAACGAAAAAAACCTAGATTGACGTCAGTTGGCATCAAAGACAGGTCATGGGTGTTGTACTCGAAAGGAATAATAGCTTTTCTTCAGAACGACGATGAGAAGACGGCATACAGAGACCTGGAAGTAACACGACGCTTATAAGGAAGCTTAAAACCGCGCGGTAAAACTTAAATGTAAATTTCCCCTAATCTATAGAAAACAGTGCTATGAAGCAGCACTAGCCAAATAGTAGCAACACAGTAACTCTATTTACTAGCAGCCGCAGAAGCATACAAAAGAAGAAAAAGTATTACCATTTTTACCACTGCACCAAAGAGCTACCTTCACACCGACCAGGTCATCATGTAAGACTAAAACCCGAGCCGGAGTCAAAGGAGCAGTAATCAGTAATGGCAATGCATCAATATGCCTCTTTCCCAGGTCATATGTATTAGACGAAATAGAGAGGCCCTGAGCACCAACTCCTCAAAGTCCCATGCAAAAGAACACAAACTCAGTGTCCAGCAGAGGACTACCAACCAGATCCTACAGCTACTCAGGAAAGTCCAAATCAAGGTGTATATGCACCACCTTCATATGAAACAGCTGCGGAGGCCAAGGACACCACTCCGTATACGACTCGGAGTGGCAGACAAGTCAATCAGGTCACAAAACCAGTTAGACTAGACTATGGACATTGGTTGAGCGTTGCTTAACCGAGGACATCTATTGTTATTGTTATTGTTATTGTTATTGTTAACAAAAAGGGGGATGTCATGTATGGCACAACAGTTGGCCATGATACATGGTTGTTGAATTTTCTTGTTGGTCACATTAAACCATGAGGTCTGAGTTTTGATCCAATATTTCGGTGGTGTCGTGAATGTAACACATGCTTAGATACCGGTGAATAATAAATACACCCAAGCATAAATATATCTTGCTGCCTTACCCACTTTAAGTTCTTTTTTTTCCTCAAGTCAGGTTGCCACGTTTTTGATCTATGACATTTTCATTAGCCTTGGTCATGTCACAGCCGCCTTCTCGCCTTAAACCCGGTTGTGTTTACAAACATTACAAAAACATTTACAAAAACAAATTGTGAATTAATACGACGTTTCTTAAGTCACAATTCGTTTGTTTTGCCGGTATTACTATCACATTGTGATTATGCGAACCTAATTAATGTTGTCCCGGTTTGGCGAGTTGTCCCTAGCAGAGCGATTACAAGGCAGGCAGAGTTACCCTGGCGGTAGGGTGACTCTAGAGCTCAGCTAGAGTTACCGTAACATCCTACTTGCCCCGTAAATGCGTCTACGAAAAAAGGAGAAATATAGGAGTGTTCGGAGAAACCCTCGCTAGGGTAACCCTAGCAGTAGGGTTAACCAAGCTCCTTGTAAAAACAACCATATTTGTTTTTCTAAAGGTTTTAATTCTACTATGGACACAGGTGTCCCAGGTGTTTGACGCAGCGACAAACACTTGAAAACCCCCCAAAAACGACGAGATAGGCCAAATGGACAGCAGAAACCAAGCAAGGTGAGTATATTTTCTTAATTTTATTCAAAAAGTAACATTTTATTTCATCGCGCGATTTTATCTATCGTTATTTTAGAGCGCTCAAATTCTCAACTGCCAAAAGTCTAACACAACATCGAGCACTTCAGGTACGTTTATATAAATCATTAAAATTTGATCGATTCCTCTAATCGTGAGTTTGGGACGCCTGTGGTATGGAAAGACTTCATGGCGGCAAGTGGAACCGCAAATTAATTAAATCAGACTTGAAGGCCAGCCAATTGGAAACTTTACATGGCTTCTTGGGCAACCTCTGGGGCATAAGACAGTGTCAATTCTAAAACCATCTTGGATGCAAAATTATTATCCTGTTCAAGAATGTCGTAGAATGTTGTAGAACCCACACACTTCTCGTAAAGAGTAGGGCATGAAGTTCCCGGTGTTGTGGTCTGGCCTTGATTTAGTGTTCTGTATTTCATGGGTTGGTGCTTTAATAAGGGCTGTATAGCCTGTTTGCGCCTTTCTCCCTTGGACTCATCCGCCCAGAAAATGCTTAAAGTAAAGTAAGAATCTCAATGGAAGGGGAGGGAGGCGAGAATGTTGATGTGTATTACACGTGACTCTCTACAAACTGAACTTTTGTCACAGGTGAGATCAAAATTGGTGTTGAAATGTTCCACCTCAGGGTCATATCATATTAGGCTTCCTTACTCTCGTCCTACTAAACTATATTGTATATGTTCCCTGCAATTATTGCATTCAAAAGATAAACACAGAAATTTTGGTAAAAAGGAATTAAATTTGACACTGGCTAAAAGATATATACTGGACGTTTCGGCCACTGACTGTTGCCTTCTTCAGCAAAGATAAAATGCAAATGTATAGCTGCGTACTGCTTGGAATATGTACACGATGTATGGTAAATAAATCACACCTATACGAAATTTCAAAGTGTAACAGTAGTCTCCAGAGCATTCTTAAGGCAAAAATTCTTAATAAAAAATTGTATACATTTAGTAGCGCTGTGTGTTCATTTATAGCGTTTCTATCGCGCACGGAATGCCAAGCTTCAAGAAATAGTCTTTGTCGCCACGTCGATGACCTGTCAACGATTTCAACATTCTCCAAATATATTCAGTGACTGTGAAGTATATGGTGTTTGACCAACAAAGAGTTTTCGTCCAGTGTTGCTGAGGCCTTTTTGTGCTCTTTCACGCGTGTTTTTAGCGCGCGCGATGTTTGGCCAACGTAAACAGAATCACAGTCTTTACATTTGATCTTGTATACAACTCCTCTGGAAGCCCCTTTCTAAATCTTGTCTTTTGGCTTTTTAAGTATGTTAGAAATGGTGCGAATAGGCTTATGGGCGACATTGACGTTGAACCTTCGAACAACGTTTGCGACTCTCTCGGAAAATCCTTTGGCGTAGACGCTGGTTGGTATATTTCATTTCTTGTTTTCTGTTCAGTTGGCGGACATTGTAAATGAAGTCGATAGGGTTGTTATTAGCGGCGAGGGCTTTCGCTGCTTGTTTAGTTTCCCGTGTGACTTCCTCTCCGGAGAAAGGAATGTTCTTTGCGCGATTCTTAAGGGTGCGTACGACCGAGTGTTTATGCCGGGGGTGGTGGTGTGATTTGAAGTCAAGGTAACGGTCGGTGTTAGTCGCTTTCCTGTAAACAGACAGGGTGATCGAGCCATCTTCCTGTCTGGTTGTTTTTGTGTCGAGAAAGGCAACGGAACCTTCTGATTCTATCTCGATTGTAAATTTGATGTGAAGCCCCTTACCCTCCCAAATGGTGGTTTAGATACGTAGATGCCAGCCATGTGTGTGTAAAAGGGAAACACGTAGATTAATTCCACGCACAACTCAATTCTATCAACCCTCACATTTTTCTTCCTTTTACATATTAAATCATCCTTCTGGAATTGAAGCCAGTGATACTTCAACGTTCTGAATATAGATCATTATTAAAAACTGGATCATTGAATAATGCAGTTCGAGAGTTTTCATTGGCTTAGCCATCATGGTATATGAGCCATGATGCCATGATCTACAAAAATGGCGAGCGTATGCGTGATTTTTTAGGCCTTTTTGTTTTTATTGTAGTCGAGTTTTCTAGATTTTGGGGGCGTTTTTAATAAAACAATTATTCCACTCGCGCTTGTTGGATATGAGATGATTATAGCCAACTCGGCGCTACGCGCCTCGTTGGCTATTTATCATTACATATCCAACGCGCGCGCATGGAATTATTGTTAAATATAGTTCGTCTCGCCTGTGTGAACTAGCAATTGGACCGGAGAATTTCAAAGGTGTATTTACCCACAAGCGCATGGCTAGCGATGACCTTTCTTTCGCTTCAGTTGAGATCGACAGAATTTATTCGTTGACTCCACCCCGGTGGAAAGTTTGTGTCACAGGTGGTCACATGACCAGCCACAACCAGGACAAGGGAGGCAGAGGAGAGAGAGCCTGGGAATGAGGTCGGATCGACATGCTCTGAGTTGTGACGTAGATTCAGGAACGCTTGACTTCAGGCTTGACTCGTCTCACCTGTTTTACCTCTGTAAATTTAGCTTCGCACATATATAGCCCATACAAAATGCTCCTTGCGGGCATTTCGTATGACTTGCTAACTTAGTACTAAGCTAAATTTCAATGAGGTAAAACAAGCGAAATGAGCCAAGCCTGAAGTCACGTGTTCCTAATTCTACGTCACAACTCATTACAAATCAAGGGAAGACTGGTGCGAATGGTGATGAAATGTCGTCAACCGATGCGGTTTGAATCAGACTACTTATCACAGGTGTGGCACTTTCGTCCAGGGCAGAATTTTCCCAATTGTTTTTGGTGTCACTTCTCGCTCCATGTTGAAGTAGAAGTCCAAAGATAAGTGAGAAGGAAGTACTGTGAATCTGTAATATTAATGACGTCAGACTAATATTTGTCGTTCGAGGTCTTCAAGGAAGAGTTTTTGGTTGATTTACGTCTAGACCGTAGTAGCATTCGAGACAAATGTGTTAGAGCCGGTCCTCCGAGATCCAGGGACTAGAGAAAGGAAGAAAAATAGGAGTTAGGAGCCCATTACTAGGAGCCTGCAACTCCCACAATAAGCCAATGCAACGGCATTTTTACAGACCAGTCTATTTTTAGATATTTTTCCCGCGAGATAGGCCAGTTCCAGTTTACACGAGCACGCTTCGGTAATGGTAAAACAATGCGGCCTCACGTGAACATGTCGATATCGTGTCGACATCCATGTAAACATTAGTCCGTGCTTGTGATTGCAATTGGTCACTGAGGTTCCTCTAGGGGTCTTAATTCGAGATAAATTTAAACTAAATAGATTGGTCTGTGAAAACGCCGTGACAGGAATATGGGGTAGTTGCAGGCTCCTGCTGATGGGCTCTTGTGATGTAGGTGTTGAAAATTTATTGGCCCGATTTATACTAGAAACGGATCATCCGTCTAGGACGAGCTTGGGCAAAGAACGATAGCTCGTCTGATAATCCGTCTGTGTATAAATACGGGCAAGCTGACGGATCATCCATCCAGACGAGCTATCGCGATAATCCGTCTTGTCAGACGAATCATCGTGGATAACTCGTCAAGACGGATGATCCGTCGCTGTGTATAAATGCGGGAACTATCCACGAAGACTACACCTTGTTACAAGAAGCCAGCTGCCCTTTACAATAAACTATAAAAACGGTGTAAAAGCGGGACGAGCCACACGGCACACCGATAGTTCGTCTCATAGTCTTTCCCGTATTTATACTGGACGGATGATCCTTCCCCACGGATGATCCGTCTGGACGGATCATCCGTCTCCAGTATAATTCGGGCCAATAGTGAAAAACTTAGAACTGACTGCCGCTGCCTTCTAGGCCATCCTAGCAACCCAAAAAGTTTGTCACAACACAACAATCACAACAATCAAAACACTCTGCCACCCCTCCCGCCCAACAGATTTTATTGCGGGCGACAAAAGGAGCCCGCAATCCTAATCTCAACGTTGCTTATACAAACGCATGCGCCGCAGTTGTATAGTTTGGCCCTGACTCGATTTTGCTGAAATCTTGAGTCTTCCACCACGAATGCATGGAATGCAAAGAATGCTTTTTTCTCACGCGCATCACGCGTAACATTTGGACCTTGGATCACGTGAAGGTCATGCATAGCAGCTGCGCCGACCAATCCAAATCGAGCGTGTCAACTTCGATTCGACTTTTCTGTTGATGTTGTCGCGTTGTATGCCATTTCCCGGCCGTATTCCGTCTTAATCGAGAGTGGCAACTGTTCGTCCTTAACTTCAATCGCGGAGCATCAGTTTGCCCTTGAGCTGACAAGCGCATAGTGTGAGATCGCGTGTAGATGCAACTTCGAATTACATCAAAGAAATTATTAAATCTTAGTGACTTCACGTAGTGACACTAGACAGTTTCTATTTAGAACATTCATGAACAATATTGAAGGTACTTATGTAACAGCTTGAAACAGCAGTTTGTTGTGCATCAAAGCACGTTCCAAAAAAAGGATGAAGTCAACAATAGCTGTGACTAACAAACAATGGGCAACTACACAGTTGCATTTGGTAATTCAGTTATAAATTTAGTTTCACTCTTTACACACCATTTAGTGTGTGTAACAAGAGCCGTTTAGTTTCAGTTTTTACAAGAACATTTGGTGAATGTGCTTTACAATTACAGTTACAATACAGTTGTTCCGTTTTAGTAGTATTCAGTGAGAATTTTAACATGTCACATGTTAAACTATTTTTTCAAACAAAACTTTAAACTTACGACATTATATTGTGGATCGTATTAAACAAAGTCACAAAATTTATGACGTTTACCATACGGATATGACTGCCAAAAACTCAAGACATGCAGTAGCATTTGATAATTCAGTAATAGTTTCAGTTTTAACAGAGCATTTAGTATATGTAACAATACAGTTGTTTTGTTTAAATTTTTATTCAATGAAATGTTAAAGTATTCCCACAAACAACCATTTAGCTTTATATGTTATATTGTGGAAAAAAACTAAATTTTTTTATATACTGGTCGTTTTGTTTCAGTTTACATGAGGACATTGTATAACGTGTACGCCTTGTTTGATTTCATATTTTCTATGTTATGATTTTAAATAAATCATGCTTGCGTTAAATCAATCATTTTGACTCGATCAATACGCATACTTTATAACCTAGAGTGCTTTTATTTACGCCGTGAAACAGCAACAATTACAGCATATTACTAAATCTAAGGAAAGCAAACAATGGGATTAGTGTCTCGTGGAATGCTCTGGTGTTACTGTTTCACAGATTTTGTCAAATCACTCTATTGTTACTGTCAAAATGGAGGAAAAAGGGGGGGGGGGGGGTGCTCATGGACAAACAAAATCACCCGACCTTTCCCTATAGGCCCCTAAATCTTTTATTCCTCAAATGGGCCAAAAAAAATCCTCGCCCGCATTTGCTAACCTTTGGTTATTACTAGTAAATAATTGTAACCCCCAGATTTCTGGGTGGCCACGTGACCAGCCGCAACCAGGGTCTCTCAGGGAGGCAGAGGAGAGAAAGCCTGAGGAGGTTGCTGCATCGGTCCACGGAAGCCATTTTCTGAGGTTGCAGTCGATGTTTTTGTAGGAGGAAAATACTGGTTTAAAAAGGTGAGCATAACTGGTCTACATCTGAATAGGACTAGAAAAATTCAGGGAACACTGCAGTAGGAGTTTCTGATTTGATTCTATCCGGTTTCATCTCAATGTGATCAGAAGTCCCATTCAGACAATTTGCCATCAACCAAAGCGATATTCACATTCAGAGCCGAATTGCGAATAATGTAAAACTTTTGTTGCTCATCGATCGAGAGAGCAGTTTTGACTTAAAGTTAATGATTCTTTTTACCACATCAAGTGTTGTAGACGAACGTCAAATTGAGTATTCAGACTGGTCACATTCCTTCAAGAGTGTACTTATACAAACAAACAAACATAGGCAAAGAGGACTTCAATATGCAGATTTCGAGCTAGTTCTAAATATATTCTATCTTCATTTACTGAGTTGTGTTGAATTGGTCCTGGTAAGCAGGCCTCTGGACACACAACACTCCTCTGAAGGCCACATGAAGTCGTATTTATTAATAGTACTCGTCACGCGTTCACGATCAGTGGAATATTTCATCGAGTGATAAGCACTTCAGTATAATCAAAGCATTCCCTACTGACTCTGAGTGTTGTCAGAACCCGAATGTCAGAATCCCAAGATACAAGATTCAATAACAGCAACTTACAATTAGCCTAATTATCAATAGGGTTTCACATATTTTCCAGCACCAAACACAAAACACGACCGATTCATGTAGAAACCGTGACGTATACGGCACTTTCCATACCATTTAGATACCATTTCATAGCTATTTTGCATACAACAGAGTTGCGATCCATGCTCAGTTCTAACCAGATATGATAACAATAATATCATGAGCTATCATGGGATGAGCAAAAAGACGCTCAAAAACAGGTTTCTCAGTAAACGATTGAAAATCAAGCATTACACTGCGAAAATGAAATCGAATGCGGATTCCAAGATGTCCAGGTTAGCACGGTCCCAAAGCTGTCTGTGTTCCTTTAAACTACTGGCCCTTCGCCCGAATACAAGTACTTTAGGCCCGGTCCAAACGCCGCTCCACTCATGTGCCGAACCAAACTCAATAAAGGTCGACTTAAGGACGGTGCCTACTATTGTTACTGCGCATACGGTCTGCGCATCTCGAGATACTCGGATTTCCTATGGGTGGTGCTTATAATACAGGGATATTTTTGCGCGGTTCAAAACTATGCGGAGAAAGTAGAACTTAGCAAGTGCTATTGGTATCCAAAAAGAAAATTGGGGGTAACCACGCATTTTTCAGAGATAATTAAGCTTCAATTGGGGAAAAAACGCCATACATTTCTTTTCATTTTAAAGCTTTTTACAAATATTGCTGATTAATTATCTTCGAAAAATGCGTGGTAACCCCCAATTTTCTTTTCGGATTTCAATAGCACACGTTATGATTTGCTTTTCCCGCATATTCAGTGAACCGCGCAAAAATACCTTTGAATTAGTAGGCACCGTCCTTAAGAGCGACTTTGGAGCGACGGCTGATTCAGACGGCGTACTTGCGTCGAACTTAAGCTTGTGGTAAACAATTTTCGATGAGATAATTTGCGTTCTGAATTCAACAACTCTGTGCAAATAGAAAATCTATGACTAATATCGCGCTGTCCAAGCAATATTTAGGAAAGCAAATTCAATCGCAAGGTTCAGTGTTTGTATTTAGACAGGTTTTGTCCCGGTAAATACGACCTGTTAAAGGGAAATCTCATAAGCTGGGTAGTATCACGAAGAAACAGCAAACAATGAATTTGCGCTGTAGAAACTCGCTCATACAGTCCCGTTTCTCGTAAATCGAAGGCATAAAGAGGGCTCCGAAACGCGACAGAGTTTTTGTTGTCTGTCTTCGAGCTTCATGCATGACTGGTCACGCCACTCAATTTTGAACCAATGACGAGTGTCGTTATATGAAGAATACATTTATACAGTAAGTTATACGTGAGGAGAACGCTGTACGAATCAGCCGCCGCTCGAACGTCGCGTACACTGTAGTGCGACAGACCCTGCCTAATTTAATGCTGTTTGCCGCTCTAAACCTAACCTGCCGAACCAAACTGATTCAAACGCCGCTCTTCTGCCGTACGTAACTCATCATGAATGAAGCGGCGTAACGCATGAATGGAGCGGCGTTTGGAACGGGCCTTAATTGCTTTCTTCGACTGAAGCAAGTGAAGGTTTGTAGACAACTCAGTGATTCACACATTACTGAAAGTGTTAAGTAGGAAGCTAGGATGCATATGTTTATGTTCTGGCGGTTTTCTTCCTCGGTGGATTTCAATCTTTTTTTCTTTTTCTTCCGAATGTTGTGAGCCTGTCTTCGAAATGTACGGTGGCCCACAACTGTCACATCAAATTAAAATTGCTCACATCAAATTAAAATTGCTCACATCAAATTAAAATTGCTCACATCAAATTAAAATTGCTCACATCAAATTAAAATTGCTCACATCAAATTAAAATTGCTCACATCAAATACAAATCGCTCACATCAAATTAAAATTACTCACATCAAATTAAAATTACTCACATCAAATTAAAATTACTCACATCAAATTAAAATTACATCAAATTAAAATTACTCACATCAAATTAAAATTACTCAGCTTTAACATAAATAATACACAATCTGCGGTTACAAACATGACAAAACAA
>JAHPZR010002372.1:42500-55000 GCA_019787425.1 Platygyra sinensis
AAACTAGCGATAACGTGATTGAAAAGACTCGCGAACTAGAAAACCGTTAGCCTTAAATAGACCTAATTTGCATGCATAAATTTAAGCTAAATAAAAATTCGCACGTGGAATCCTACATCCCGGCCCCTAAATGCGCTACATAAGCATTTACATCAGCCAAAAAGGATTCCAACGCAATGTCAACATCAATTGTTCATTTGTAGAGTGTCCCTGGATAGATAACCAAGTTCCACAGTTAAGTGTCCTCCGCAACTTCAGCTGCTCCTTCAAGTAAGACTATCTTGTCAATAGGTCGTTCGAGTGTGCTTGATTTTGTCTTCAGTGTGACGCTTCTCACGAGACGGTCTCGCTGGCTGGTCTTGACGCTTGTTATGCGTGCAAGTGGCCATAAACCCCTCGGCGACTTCTCATCTGTGAGCAGTACGATATCTCCGATTTGAAAATTTCGGCGCGGCCTAAACCATTTTTGCCTCTCTTGCAAAGTTGGCAGGTATTCCTTTACCCATCTGCGCCAAAATACATCCGATAAGTACTGGACTTGCCTCCACCTGCGCCTGGAGTATATGTCTTCCTTGGCAAAGATTCCAGGAGGGAACGATTGGCTGTACCGAAAGAGGAGAAGGTGATTAGGCGTGAGGGGTTCAAGATCGCGGACGTCGTCTGAGACCTTTGTCAAGGGCCTGCTGTTTACGATTGACTCCGCTTCGCACATGAATGTTGACAGCCCCTCGTCATCTAGTACTTGCTCCCTGACCAGTGCGTTTAAGACCTTTCTTACCGTCCTTATACAACGCTCCCATGGACCGCCATGGTGGGACCCGCATGGAGGGTTGAACACCCATTGGACGTTTCTCTGAAGAAGGAAATCGGCGATTTTTTCCTGGTTCCATTCCTTAATAGAGCGGTTAAGTTCGCGTTCTCCTGATACAAAATTGCCGCCGTTGTCGGATCTTATCAGTTCCGGAGATCCTCTTCTTGCAACAAATCGCCTGAAACTGTTTAAAAACGAATCGGTATCCAGATTGTGGGCCACTTCTATGTGGACAGCGCGTACCACCAGGCAGGTGTACAGCACGCCGTAACGCTTAACTTCTGTTCTTCCACGGCGAATCAGGAACGGGCCAAAGCAGTCGACTCCCACATAGGTAAAGGGAGGTTTGTCAGGTGTAATTCTGTCCAGTGGCAGATCCGCCATTTTCTGTTCACCAACGGGGGCCTGCCTTCTCTTGCAGGGGACGCAGGCATTTAGACATCTTCGCACGGCAGTTCTGGCGCCGACGATCCAAAACTTCTCTCTAATCAGGCTAAGGACATGCTCCACTCCTGAATGACCGGAAACATGATGATAATGGCGAATGATGAGAGGGACAATATGATGCGACTTTGGCAAAATTACTGGATGCTTGGCATTCTGCTGGAAGGGTCCATTGGCTAACCTTCCTCCCACACACAACAAGCCGTCAATCATCCGGGGATCGAGTTTGACTATCTTGCTCGATTTCTTGACTTGACGCTTTGAGCTTTGTTCACCTGAGGGTGGAGTGGATGATGCCTTTCTCAATATGACCAATTCCTCTTCAAAACTTTCATCTTGAACGCGTCTCAAAATTTCCTTTTCAGCATTTCGTAACTCGCCAAGGGTAATTGGGACAAGGTTGGTTTTCTCAGTGACTGCTGTGTAACCACTCCTACGTTGCTCAACTGCCGATCGAAGATTATCGCGATAGCGAAGGATCCACGCAATGAACTTCTTCAACCGATACCAAGAGGAAAATCGTTCAAAGATCTTGTTCATTGGTTCTTCTCTGATTTCTGTGGACTGGAAGTATACCTCAGCTGTTGATTTTACCTCTGGGTCGTCTGGTGAAACCTCCAGGACCGGACTGGGTCCAATAGGCCAAGAGGATTCTGGACGCCATAGGAAGTCTGGGCCTCTGAGCCATCGGCTGTTATTTAACAGAGCCTCTGCAGAAAGCCCTCGCGATGCGTCGTCCGCTGGGTTCTGCGAGGAGTCAACATGCCTCCACTGCGAGGCGGCCGCGACCTCCTGTATTGTAGCTACCCGATTTGCCACAAAGGTATGAAAGCGCTTGCTCTCGTTACGGAGGTATCCCAAGACGCAGGTGCTGTCAGTCCAAAACACAGACTCATCGACCTGTATGTCGGTCTCAGTTCTAATGATCTTGTCCAGTCTGGCTGCAACAACAGCTGCGCTCAACTCTAGTCGAGGAATTGTAAGATGCTTGAGTGGTGAGAGCCGGGATTTCCCAATGACGAATGAACAATGGATGAGACCTCGTGCGTTTGTGATGCGAAGGTAGGAAACTGCGCCGTAAGCAATCTGACTGGCATCAGCAAAGTGGTGGATCTGACAAGTTGTGACGTCGCCGAAGTCAGGCGGCTTGAAACATCGATAAACTTTGATTGACTCCAACTTAGGGAGATCTCCGAGCCAACTCTGCCAGATAGTGATGTCTTCGTTTGAAACCATGTCGTCCCAACCTAAGCCTCTTCGGCACAAGCTCTGCAATAGACGCTTGGCTGGAAGGATGAATGGTGCAACAAACCCCAGAGGGTCATAGATGGAACTCACGATGGAGAGGATTCCTCGTCTGGTAGAAGGTTTGTCCTTTAAGGATATCCTAAAACCAAAGGTGTCCGTCTCGACATCCCATCGGGTTCCCAGAGCACGTTCACAAGGCAGCTGGTCGAGTAGATGATCCTTCACCGAGATTGCTCTCTCTGACGTAGGTACAGACTCGATGACCCTTCTAGAGTTAGAAATCCATTTGGTTAACCGAAAGCCCCCTTTGGAAAGCAGTGCGCGAAGTTCTGATACCAGTGATATTGCCTTGGTTTCGCCTTTGATAGACTTCAAACAATCGTCCACATAGAAATTGCGCCTAACAGTTCTCACTGCCTCTTCGGTGAAAATTTCTTGATTATCATCTGCCGTCTGCTTTAAGCCAAAATTAGCGCAACTCGGAGACGAAGTGGCACCAAATAAATGAACCAACATTTGGTAATCTTCTGGATCCTTGTTGAAATCGTTTTCTGGCCACCATAGGAAGCGAAGGGCATCACAATCCTTGGGGCTGACACGCACCTGGTGGAACATTCCTTCGATGTCGGCCATTATGGCAATGGGTTCTTCACGAAAGCGGATCAGAACTCCCACCAAGTTGTTGGTTAGGTCTGGACCCTGAAGTAGTTGAGAGTTTAGGGACACCCCGTTGTATCGCGCGGCACAGTCGAACACCACACGAAGTTTGTCAGGCTTGTTTGGGTTCACGACAGGGTGGTGAGGTAAGTACCATGCTACACGGGCCGTGTGTTCCAATGGAGTCTTGGGAACCATCTGAGCGTGCTTATTCTCGAAAAGGCTGTCCATGAATGCTGAATACTTCGATCGCAGGTCTGGGTTCTTAAGCAATCTTCTGCGCAGTAATTTTAAACGGTGTTCTGCCATTGCTCGATTGTTTGGTAAACAGGGCACATCATCTTTCCAGGGTAAGTCTATCTGGTAGTGACCCTCCTTCAAACAGATCGATTCCTTCATGATGGATAGTGCACGGTTGTCTTCTTTGGACATTGCTGGTTTGTCGGCGCATATGGAATCCGAGAACTCCCAGTTACAGAACGTACGAAACTGCTGGCTAAGTTCCTCGTCAGCCTTTACAAAGTTGCACACTGGCTGTGGCTGGCCCATTCTCACCAAGGGTCCATTTACCGTCCAACCAAATATAGTTCTTGTCGCAAATGGGCCATGGCCTTGACTAAGACGTGTCTCATGAGATTCCAGGGCCTTTGGAACGTCACATCCAATAAGCAGGCCAACATCCGAATCAATTGTTTGAATTTGAAGATCTCTGAGGTAAGGGAAGCTGATCACATCCTCTTGAGTCGGAATACTGTCATTACTCACGGGTAGGCTCGGTACTGAAAACACGGACGGAAGTTCAACAAAGTAATTCTCATCCAGATCAAATACTTCCAGAGAGAAGAGATTGCACCTGGTCATACAATTCTGCTTGCCGAGGGTGGTAAGGGAAAGCTGTGTCTTCTCCCCTTCGATGCCCAAAGTCTCCACGAGCTTGTTGGAACAGAATGTGGTATTGGAGCCGCTATCAAGAAAGGCGTAGGTTACAGTTGAACTGTTTGATCCTTTGGCCTTGACCCTTACAGGCACTATCGGTAAGGCAGTAGCTGACTTGCCGGCCCCGATTGAGGCACACTGACCATCGGCACTGATAAAGCTGTTCTGGGCGTTGCTGACGGCATTACCGTCTGGTACTGGAACTTCATGCTCATTAGTATTCTCGCGAGGTGATGTCTCCTCTGGTTCTCGTACATCTCTCTGTTGGTGGAGATATGTGGAGTGTTTGGACTGACATCCAGAAATCTTACAGAAACTTGACTTGAGGCACTCCCGCACGAAATGGCCTGGAAGGAGGCAGTTAACACAGAGACCCTTTGAACGAACGAACCGAAGTCTCTGCTCCACGCGAAGCTTCTTGAAGTCTTTGCAGCGGACTAAGACGTGTTGACCATTGCAAAAAGGACACTTGGGAGGTAGCCTCGTTGCCACAGTTGAACCGATGGATAAATCTGGCTTCTTATTGTTAATATCAGGGTGGCCTCCATCATTCCCGGAAGTAGCAAAACTAACACCTCTTCTATTTGCTGACCCTTTGGAATCCTTTCTGCCAATCCTCGGATCATCTTTAATGTCTCCAAACACGGGATGGGTCATTGCACGGGCTTTTGCGTCCACAAACTTCGCCAAGTCATGGAAAGTGATCTCTCTCTTCTCATTATTCGTAATGTCATCTGCCTTGTCGCGCCAACTTCGTCTCAATGTATGAGGCAGCCTTCTCACAATTTTCTGTAGACTGTCAGGGTTGTCAACTTTGTTAAGGTAACCAACGTCTTGCAAAATGTTCTTGCAATTTGTAAGTGAAATTGAAAGCTTCTGGAGAGCATTACAATCTTCATTCTTTATGGGTGGCCCATTTATCAAACGTTCTACCAAAGCAGTTGCGATTTTGTATCCTTGTCCGTACCTTTCCTTCAAAAGACGGCGTGCTTCGATGTATCCCCTTTCTGGTTCCATCGCTAGGCAGCTTTTCATTAAATCGTGGACATCTCCGCGAGTGTACTGCACAAGATAGTGTAGGCGCATCTTGCTGTCAGCGGTCTTCGCCTCAATGAGATTCGTAAATGACTGCACGAAGTTGTAGTAATTGACGGGATCTCCGTCGAACACTTGCACCTCGCTGCTTGGTAGTGTGAGTGACAAGGAAAGCTTGTTTTGCTGAGCGAGTAATTCATGCAATTGGTGATCTCGAGATTCTTGAAGGTAAAGAAGTCTCTTGTTATGCCGCTGCTGCTCTCTCTGGATATCTATTAGTTCTTGCAGGAATCTCTCTCCGGTAGATGAGCCATGCGATGACGGACTTTCTTTAATGCTGTCTTCAATATGACTAGCAGGGCGAACATCTTCATAGTATTTGTTCTCGAAAGGCTTGGTTTCCTGTGGAATCATGGGAGGGCGTGGCTGCACAGGAGAAGACGGCTGTTGATCCAAAGGAAGAGGGAGCACTTGAGCAGGAATTTCAGATGGTTGTTTGATGCTGGCAGTTTCTAGCTCGGCATTAGCATACGTTTGCTCCTCGGCCTGCGCTCTAGCAATTTTCCTTTCCAAATCCAGCTGACGCTTTCTTTGATCGAGGCGCAACTTGGCTTCTTCTTGAAGTTGTTGCTGCTTAATAACTTCCTGTCGAAGACGTAATTCTTCTTGCTGAATAGCTTGCTGTTTATGGAGGGTTGCGGCATCTGCTTGTAGAGCTGCCCTTTTTGCAGCAGCAGCCAATCTTGGGCTTTGCACATGAGCCAAGGAGCCACCACCCGATTTCCGAGATGACGCGTGTGACGCGCGCGATCGTGTGCGCGTTCTCGAACCGACATTGCTAATTGAATCTTCTGGCCGTATTTCACTTTCGTAATTCTCTGCACTGGCCCTTGTGATAAACTGGTTTAATATCTCTTGAAAATTAGCAATCCTTGCACATTCGGACTCGTAATAATCTTGAGAGTCTTGAATTTCATCTTCATCACTTAACATCGAGTGATAATTTGCATGAGCAGTTTTGAATGCCTCCATTGTCTTGTTAAATTCCTGAGCCTTGGATAAAAGTTCCTCCACTAAAGGCGATTGCGACATACACAAAGTAATTTCATTAATTTTCTTCGTAACGTTACCCTTTGCCGCTCGTCTGCTTCTACGAAGACGGACTAAATCTTCATTCCAAACACCCTGCTGATCAGGCGTTACGTTCGGTAGAACTTGGCGACGGGTAGCTTGGCCATCGGATTCTTCTTCCATTGTCGAGTTGAACAGCGATCGACGATTAGGAAAGGCAATCAACTCCTGGAACCATTTTCGAACAATGTAGCTTACAGTTCTTGTTGTCGCTACGTCTTGGTTTTCGAACTCACGCTCGGGTTGACTGAGACTCGAGGAGCCCGTTGAGGTTTGAGAAATTGACGATTTAGCGAGCGATTGAGCGAGGTTCGACTAGAAAGATAAATAAAAATACATGTGAAGAAAAAGCCGAGCGACAGTAAAACACAGGACAGAATACAAACTTACAAATGTTTCCTGGCTGTAGCGACGATCTTGAAGCTAGATAGAGATTTGGTCCGCAAACACTGAGAATGAAACTAGCGATAACGTGATTGAAAAGACTCGCGAACTAGAAAACCGTTAGCCTTGAAGGTGGCTGAACACAGTTTTGGCCGCCCCCGCTCTTGCTAAAACGTGATTTCAGCGCCGCGCACCAAGTATGGCATATAAAACAAACATGGCATAAAATAGAGCGATCATTTTATTTGCTCCATGTTTGCGCTATCTGTACTATTTTTTTCTTCACAAATGAAACACAATGTATTGAATTGATGGTTTTACTCTTTTATTACAAAGGTATGTTAGAAAGGTAACGATGCAAAGAACTCAGCTCTGCTATTTCTTTGTTGCTAAAAGAACCCAGTTAAATGCAGCGCATGCGTAGAAAGTCGAAAAAAGTGCGATTGAGTGAAAAATTGACTTCTCGGAGGCGCTTATTTCTCGAGAACCACTCATTAGAATTTCACGAAATCTAGCACGAAAATACTTTAGGAAATAAGTAACTAGAGGATTGAAAAAAAATTGAACTTTAACAAAGGAAATTCAAGATATGCCAGTGAACCTTCAAAGAGGGATAATTAAAGATCTGTTTGTTAAATTATTATTAAAATAGCGCTAACTTGCGAGTATCGTTACAAGCTTGTTGCATGCAAATTATAAAGAAAATCTAATGACTAGATTTTCTGCAAATAAACAAAACCGATTTTAAACACCTGTTTATATTTGATCATGTTGCCATGGCAACGGTACATACGTCAGCTTAATTATCAAAAAGTTGAAGTTTGTGTTGTTAACTTGCTTGCTGCCATTTTTGGTGACCAAAGGATCAAGGGTTTTAGAGAAAAATGTAAATGAAACAGAGGTATCAAAAACTGTGTTCAGCCACCTTAATTCTGCAAGTCTCGCAAACAGATGAATAAACTTTAACGCCCGCCAAACAAACAATACAAGGAAATCGTAAAATACATCCGGCCGCAATCTTTTGCAGGTGTTTATCACAAAATTGGCCATCTCTGCATTTTTCCCCGCAATGTCCGCTATGGCCCTTTTTCAACCATAGACATCTCTTTTTTTCGCTGTTTGAGACCATTTCGAAAACCCCATCGTTCTCAAACAAAATATCATAAAACACTTTTTTGTATTCTCTCGAAACATTTGTGGCAGCCATTGCTTTCTATATTTGCCGCACATTTCTCCAATAGAAAATAATTCTGTGCCACAAAACAGTAACTCAATTTTCGCCTTACACACATTTATAATGGGGCGTTCTGTGACACATTTTTTTATGATTCTGTGGCGCCCGCCGGCGAAGCAGTGCGAGCCGGCGGGTGTCACAGAATCATTAAAAAAATGTGTCACAGAACCCCCATTATATATGTGTGTATTTTTGACCGTGTCCGCGATTTTTTCGATAATCTTTGATTTTTACTGGCATTTACTCTTAAGTAGTTAAGAATAAAATGTCCTAAAATGAAGCCACCTTTAAAGGCATTATATATGTCATCACGTGACACTTCGGGTAGAAGTGTTGCACGACACCTCAAGTAACGCCAGGGTAGAAAGCTGCTTTTGAATTCGTTTAGGTTAACTAATTTCGGGAGTTAATCGAAAAAAAAGGCCAAAAGTTGTAATTCCGGATAATTGTAATTTATATATCAAGCCATAATGCTCTTAACTTTTCTTTGAATTGTGAACTAATGGTGATAATAAATTGTGTTCTAAAGATAATTGATTAATTTATTTTTATTCGATACCTAATTTGTCTTTATTTTTAGAAAAGAAAAAAACCAAAAGAAAATTATTATTTTTCAATTAGGAAAAGCCCTAAACGAGTATCAGCTTTTTCAGAAGAATCCCAGATGACTATCAGCTCAATCTGGCGTTGCTTGTGACATTCCAGTCAAGCCAGATCAGTGACCTTCATTGTTCTAGACCAACCCCAACATCCTGGAAATGTACTACCCATGACCTGCACTAAAGCACTACTGTTTTACGTCCTCAACAACAGAAAATTCCCAGAAACACTGATTGAAAACAAGCATCCTTGAAGCCAATTGGAACAAAGGTGTAGTATTCTGACGTAGTCAAGTAAAGCTGAAGAGGCATGAAAAGCAAACTCTCACTTTCCCTCTTGATGCCTTCTCCACTTGAAAGCAAACGGTCAGATCATCACAGTGTCCAAGTGCCTCCATCAAAAATGTACAGAACAGACAAACTCACCAGGATTTCTCAGTTGGAATATTGCAGAGGAACGTCAGAAACACCGTCCTCAAAGCAAGAGTTTCCACAACCCTACAGGGACATTGATCGGCTAGCTTTAAATCTGACCTTTTGTGTTGTGTGCGGGTGTATGGGCCATCTCAGGTCATGAAAATAATCTAAAATATACTATTAAGATCAGTGAAGAGTGTAACAACAGCAAAGAAATAAAATTAACAAGCTCATTAGCACAGAAAAAACCTATCCGCTTATGTAAAACACAACTTCTGCCCCAACTAATTCTGCCACTGAACTGATACTTAAACAGTGACAATACTTGGACATACTTAATTTTGTCTCAAGACTGTTTTAGAAAAAAGTAGGATTAAAAAGCATGATTCCCTAATTGGTTGTGAACTGCTGAAATCAACTGCATCGAAGCCCTAATAAAACGTAACGTAAGGGTTAATTTCCTTTCTAAGATACACGTACTGGCTAACTGAATGCCCACTAGATCTAAAGGGTCTATTCTACACCTCTATTTCTGACCACCACACCTTTAACACATCAGAGTCGATACTAATGAAAAAAATTACAACACCACAATTTGTGTCTCTTTCGCTGAGTTAGAACTTTTTCTTTAACTTCTGTGCTAATGAGCTTGCCGTAGTACCTTTAAACAAAGGAGGCGAAGAAATTATTTTTCAAAAAATTATACTCCGAATTTGTCATTTAAAACTGATCGAGTAGGAAATAATAATTTTGTCTGACAATGAGTAAATTGAATAAATTGAATAAATTTGTGAAATCCAACAGATTGTACGACATTAATAATTTCCTAATCCGACAATTGATTTCAATTTGAGTACAGTATTTGGAAAAGTTAGCTCAGAATTTGTTATTTAAAACTGATCATGTACATCTAAGAATGATTTTGTATGCCAAGAAGAAAATCGAATAAATTATTTTGTGATATCCTGCAGACTAATAACACTGCATTTAATTTAGCAATTTCGTGATCAATTAATTGGAATAGTTCTAAAACAATTCCAGAAAAGTCTGTAGTCTTGGACGCCTTCTTTGTTTAAAGGTTTTTAAAACAATTTTGTAGTTCCAAGGCCCATCATGCTATTGATCTCACCTAGAAAAATAAACCTTAGAACTTTTCAACTTTTAATTAAAAAAGAAAGAAAAAAATGAAAATGTGTTCCAAAAAAGTTGTGATCAGTGAGGATAGAAATGGCCAACAATGTTAGCTTCAAAGTACAAAAAAAGAAATACACATTTAGAGCATGATGAAAATGAAAACTACAAAATATACTTACTAACAAAATATTTCTTGAATACAATTTTCCTATCAAGCAGGTTCTCTCCTAAAACAATTTAGATTATAAAACGTCTTTTGGAAAATGAAAACAGGAAAAATTCTTATCAAGCAGATCAAATATCTTTGCACTCTGGCAATAGTATTTTAAGTCCAACATCTATTTTAAGTCCAACATCTATTTTTCCAAATCAGACAATACAAGTTTTAAAATTTGCCAGAAAGTAAAATATATGTTGTCTTTTTTTCAAAATATGCAATCAATGTCAATGTTGTTGTGGTGTCTTTTTGAGAGACCCAAGGATAACCAAAGGAGGTGACATTTGAACTTCACCATAAAGCTGCTCAATAGGAATCTTGTGAGAAGGAACAACTAGGTTTTCATGGGCAAATAAGTGGCTTCTGTAATATCAAATTTACTGCAATGACTACATGTTACTGTATGATCAACTGCCTAAGTGTTAAGCCAAAAATGTCTGTACAAATGACAAAAAAATCATTTTAAGTAACTTTTTCTTTTGCAAATGAAATTAAAATGTCATTACAACTATACAGGAATAATCGTTTTGCAGTTAAGAGCATCCAATGGCCAATATTTTCGCTCCAAAATGTCTCTACACATGAAAAAATATTATCAAATGCAAAAATTTAAGTGTTGATCTGTTTTGATTAAAATTAATATTTTTAAATGATCAGAATCAGATGTCATCGCAATTGAGTCTCAATTAATTTGTAGTAGTAATGATTGCACCTGGCAAAATTTTCTTGCTCTGATATAATGAAAATTAGGCAATTTTGGATCCAACATATATAATTCATGGAAAATGTGACAATCAAGTCTTAGAATACCTGTGGAGAGAATTTGCAAGCAAGCCACTTATTTGCAAATGAACAACATGCACACAACACATTTGGTCAGTTCAATACTCTGTCTAATACTAGTTACATGTGCATCAAAATTGATATAAAAAGTGTTTTAATTTGTCATTAATGAAATTTATGCTTGTCAAATATCTTCACATTGCAACTAGGTAAATAACTGCTATTACAGTTAACTGCATAACCTTGGACTTTATAATCTATTGATTGATTGATTGCTAGTTTTCTTGAATGGATTGATCAAATGATTAAATGAATGAATGACTGCTTGATTGAACAATTGGCTTATCAATTGATTTATTCATTGCATGATTGAATAATAGGCCTTTTGCAACAGTTGGTCACGTGACATGCTTTTCAAGAACACACTGATTAATCATTGGTAATGCATAATGTTATCAGAAATGGAAAGAACAGTTCCAAATAAGCTTACATGCAAATTTTCAGGTTTATATCTTTTAAGGGGGAATTTTTATGGACGTTAAAAATTAGAAGGGTTTGTATGAAAAGAAGTCGCTTTGCCCACCAGTCACGCTCCAGTGGTTTTCCATACAAATCCTTGTAATTTTGCAAGTTTTCAAGCTGCCATAAAATCTTTGCCTTTCGGTGCAAGGGCCTAGAAATTTCCATTTTTCCTAATATTTTACCCCTCTTTCTATCTCCAATGGTTATATGCCGGCAGCTTTTTTAGGTAGTGATTAATAACAGAAAAGGTTTCTGGAGGGCAAAGCTTCCTCGCTTCCATACAAAACCTTCTAATTTTTGCAATATTCAAATCGTCATTAAATCTCAACCTTATACGGCATTGGTCTGAAAATTGGTGTCCTGGTTATTTAAAACATGCTCTTTCCAGCTCTGAAATTCATTTTGCTGTAGCTAAAAGTTTAGAAATTATCCGTCACGTGACCAACTGTTGCAAAAGGCCTATTGATTCATGGATCGAATTTAATTGTGTTTGCTTAATTAGGTTGAGTAAAATGATTGAATAAATAATTGATTGATTGATTGATTGATTGAATGAATAATTGATTGATTGATTGTTTGAATTGGTTGATTGTTTAAATTGATTGACTGATTGATTGAATAATTGATTGACTGATTGATCAAATTGTTTGATTAACTGTTTGAATAACTAATTCATTGATTGATTGAGTGATTGATTAAATTAGTTAATTAAGTGATTGAATAAATAATTGATTCATTGATTGATTGAATAATTGATTGATTGATTAAATGAGTTGATTAAATGATTGAATAAATAATTGTTTGATTTATTGACTGACTGATTGATTGATTGATTGATTGATTGATTGACTGGATTAATTGTTAAGTAATCGAATAAAAAATTTATCGATTCTTTGATAGATTGACTAACTAATTGACTGATTGATTGATTGAATGAATAACTGATTG
>JAHPZR010002372.1:60000-90000 GCA_019787425.1 Platygyra sinensis
AATCTTTGCTAAATCACAACAAAGAGTGAATATTTTTGATAACTGTATGATTGGATAATACAATGATTCAATAATTTTCATTGACATAGTGATCATGCTATTATGAGCCATTATACCATGCTATACAAATATGGAAAGGGTACGCCCAATTTTTATTTTCTACTTTATTTCTGTTTTGTATAGTTTGGGGCATTTGTTGGATATGATATGGTTATAGCTCGTTGGCATTATTTAATAGTGAAATGAACTGCTTGAAGCTCGAAGAAGATTTGAGTAATGACCATGGCCAAACCTTTTATGTTGTCCTTTTCAGTAGTGATTCAAGCGAGGCAAAACTATGTAAATCAGTTTCAAAAACAGCTTACTTGCCAGGGGTGGTCGAAAAGTTGTTTCAGAGGGACTTTTCACGTTAAATTCCATATTCATGTTTTTCGGTTGTTATGGCCGACCGTCGCTTCCTTTCTTAACTCAAGCAATTGAGTGACGGGTCAAAAAAAATCTAATGAATTCTAGTTTTGTTTGATTATGCTAAAATTTTAACATGATAAAGGTGGACAGCTAGCTAAGGAATAGATTACAGTACTGCCGATGTGTGAGCTCTTAACGCGAAATTGATACGTCGCTTCGAAGTCATTTTTTAATGAGATTTTATGCAACGCGTGGGTTTAGTGCGATTTTGTGTTCAGAGATTTTTGTTCACTCCGAAGGAAAAATACTCGAAAAATGTCATTTCATGGACCTTTCAAACGAATATAAATTTCCCAAATGTCCCAAAATGAGTTTGCAGTAAAAAAAAGTTTTTTTTATGAGCCCTGGGTTTTAATTTTTTTTCCCGCAAAACGTGTGGTGACAATGAGTTAAGTTCAAGAATCTAATCCACTAATGCGACGACACCCACTTAAAATGCCCTTCTGTTGCATATGCTGTGAGACAAAGAGGTATATCAGCCTGCCTCTGAACATCATCCGTTATAACTGATGCCGTGTTACGGGAAGTTGATTTGTTGTTTGTTAATGACAACTGGATCAACACGCTTTGTCTTTTCGCCAGTGTCTCAAGTATAAGTTATGATTAGTGAATTAGTGAATGTGTAGGAACGGAAGTTCTCCAGGATATCTTCGAAAGTATTCTAGACAGAATGTGGAAGCAATGCTAAAAAGTGTTAAGGCTTACTTTTTGCAGCAGTGAAGAAAGCTATTCTTAATTTTCCTCAAGGATATATATTTATTCAGCTTCTTTATCTGGAGTTGACACGTTCTCATTTTCCTACGTGTGGTCCAAAGAACGCCTTCTTAAACAAACAGCGCATTGAACATTTTCCCTTTGTATGTTCGCATTAAGATTATGTGGATATTAATTAATTAAGAACCAATCGGCGCCGAGTACGTAGCCATTTTTTTAAACTCCGAAGCTGGCGAGTGGCGTGGGTTCAGCGTGATTTTGTAATAGAGATTTTTGTTTACTCCGAAGGAAAAATACTCGAAAAAGGTCATTTCATGGACCTTTCAAACGAATATAAATTTACATATGTCCCAAAATGAGTTTGCAGTGAAAAAAAAAGGTTTTTTTATGATCCCTGGGTTTTAATTTTAATTTCCCGCAAATCGTGTGGTGACAATGAGTTAAGTACAAGAATCTAATCCACTAATGCGACGACACCCACTTTAAATGCCCTTCTGATGCATATGCTGTGAACAAAGGAGGTATATCAGCCTGCCTCTGAACATCATCCGTTATAACTGATGCCGTGTTATGGGAAGTTGATTTGTTGTTTGTTAATGACAGCTGGATCAACAAGCCTTGTCTTTTCGCCAGTGTCTTAATTATAAGTTATGATTAGTGAATTAGTGACACTTTTCGGCAGTGTCTCAATTATATGTTATGATTAGTGAATTGGTGAATGTGTAGGAACGGAAGTTCTCCAGGATATCTTCGAAAGTATTCTAGACAGAATGTGGAAGCCATGCTAAAAAGTGTTAAGGCTTACTTTTTGCAGCAGTGAAGAAAGCTATTCTCAATTTTCCTCAAGGATATATATTTATTCAGCTTCGTTATCTGGAGTTGACACGTTCTCATTTTCCTACGTGTGGTCCAAAGAACGCCTCGATCCTTAAACAAACACCGCATTGTTTTCCCTTTGTATGTTCGCATTAAAAGACCAGCTGGGGATCATGTGGATATTAATTAATTAAGAACCAATCGGCGCCGAGTACGTCGTCATTTTTTTAAACTCCGAAGCTGGCGAGTGGAACCACAACAACCTCTGTGTAGCAGACTAAGAGTGCTTTGGCGTCTTCTTCCATTTCAAGAAAGATGACTTTTTGTCGTATATTTGCAGTTCTATCCGCCTTGACAGTATTACATGCCACAGCAGGTATTATTATACATTTCTGTTTCGCTTATGAAATTTGTTAGCCAGTCCAAGAAAGCAATGATTTGATTTCACTAGCCGAGAGCTGTTTAAGCTGCTCCCAACCCAGACAACCATTGAGTCCATCCTTCCAAGTGGATTTGAAGAAAAATACATATCACGGAAGTGACAGTAACATTGCTTGGGTGGACCGTTTAAAGTCTGTGAATACAAAAGGCGGAACGTGTACTACTCAAGGTATCTTTTTTTAAAAAAAATACTTCTGTTTAGTATTTCAAGTTATTGAAGAAAGGTTATTTAGTGTATTGTGTTTCAGATCTCTTGGCTTTCCCGCGACGTCAACATTTTCTAAATTTTAAAACTAAAGAGTCAAAATTAAAAAAGTTGTTATTCTCATCAGGCATCAGATGGGGCAGATCTTTATTTTTACAACTTTCCAGCTCCGTAGCTTGCTTCGTCTGGAAACCAGCGCATTTTGAATTTCAGAGCTATGGTGATATTTACTTTGTAGCTTCCGAACAGGCTCTTCTCTTACCAAGAAAGAAGGAGCGCCTGCTCGCAGGATGTCTACTTTCAGGTATTTGAGACCACAGATGAAGATGAAAGAGCTAGCATATATACGATAAAGAATAGCTGGTGATGTGAAAACAATGTGATAGTGTTGTAAGAGAATTTTGATCGTTGTCTTTGTTTTCATTCATTCACAGGGAAAATTCGCATTAGGTTTGATCAAAGATGCGGCTTAAAACGAACTGCTAGGATCGACTTGTGGTTTGCTAGTCGAGTCACGGGGTTCTCGTTTGACATTGGGGACTCACCGACAGTTAATGGATATGGTAATAGATTGTTTTTGTTTTTATGTTGACGCAACTATACGATCATCTAAGGCTGAGGATTCCAGAAATCAACTCTACATATCTTAGCCAGCACCCTTCGTTTCTCTATCCGGACACTATGCGTCACCTGGAATATATTCGTGAGTACATAGTTGGCACATTTTAATGTGCCAACTATGTACTCATGATTAAAATCATTAAAATCATTAAAATCATTTTAATTTTTCCTTTTTTACTTTGAATATTTTTAAAATCGTAATACCGATGCAAATATAATTTTTATATCGTCGTGTATTTTCCGTTTGTCATTAAGGTGGAGATGCTGGGACAACTTCGAATGCTGCAGAGGTGCATGGGAAAGATCGAAACCTGCTCATATATTCCAACGTACTACCTGGCTACCTAGACTACACCACCGACGGTCATCTGCTGGTTGAAAACAAAGAAAAGGCCCTAAGTGATCACGTGACCATTTGCATCAGTCACGAACGAGTTGAGGTCACCAACCACCGTGGTTACCACGCTGTGTACGACAGCAGATACCTCTTTGTCCTAGATGGCGGGCCGATTGAGCATCCGAGATATCCCTGGGCCAAACCCGAGACCGATATCTGGCTGAGCATGAACCGAGTGATCCATGGTTCATCCCGGGCTGGGACTGGTCTCTGTAAGGTGGCCATCTCCTGGGTGTAGCAGTCCTATACTGAGAACAAGAGGGCGAAAAAGCTGGAAACATTTTCCAATTTCTTTTTCGTTTCCCATGACTGTACTCTAACAATGCTGCAGTGATAAGAAAATAAATGCATTGTACTTCGTATGAATGTTTTACCCCTGGTTACTCTTATCTAGCTCCAAAATACCCTTTACAATGTTTAAAAACACGCCGAAACTTGAGCAAAAATTGTAAAAAGTGTCGATCGGACAAACTCCAGATCAGAGAAACTCCATGAATGATTGCTTGTCGATGAAAGCCAACACAACCAATTAACCTTTTTTCTAAGAATTTAGGAATTAGCCACAGAAAATGAAGGGTGAAGCAGAAATGGAGTGAATCGTTTCTACATCACAGCAAAGAGTGAATATTTTTGATAACTGTATGATTGGATAATACAATTCAATAACTTTCATTGACTCAGCGATCATGATATTATGAACCATTATACCATGCTCTACAAATATAGAAATGGCAGGCCCAATTTTTATTTTCTATTTATTTCAGTTTTGTATATTTTGGGGCATCTGTTGGATATGATACATATGGTTATAGCTTACTGCTGTTATTTAATAGGTAAATGAACTGCTTGAAGTTCGGAGAAGATACGAGTTATGACCATGAGCAAACGTGTTATGTGTCTTTTTCAGTAGTGATTCATGCGAGACAAAACTATGTAAGACAGTTTCAAAAGCAGCTTACTTGCCAGGGGTGGTCGAAAAGGTTTTTCAGAGGGACTTTTCATGTTAAATTCCATATTCATGTTTTTTCGGTTGTTATGGCCGACCGCCGCTTCCTTTCCTAACACAAGCAATTGAGTGAGGCATAAAAAAATCTAATTAACTCTGGTTTTGTTCGATTATGATCAAATTTTAACTTGGTGAAGCTGGATAGCTAAGGAATAGAGTACAGTGGTGCCGATGTGTGAGCTATTAACGCGAAAGTGATATATCAGTTCGAAGTCATTTTTTTAAAGAGGTTTTGTGCAACGCGTGGGTTCAGCGTGATTTTGTAATCAGAGATTTTTGTTTACTCCGAAGGAAAAACACTCGAAAAAGGTCATTCCATGGTCTTCAGACGAATATAAATTTACATATGTTCCAGGATGATTTGTAGTGTAGAAAAAATGGTGTTTTGAGGATCGCTGGGTTTTAATTTTTTTCCGGAAAACGTGTGGTGACAATGAGTTAAGTACAAGAATCTAGTCCACTAATGCGACGACACCCACTTTAAATGCCCTTCTGATGCAGATGCTGTGAACAAAGAGCTATATCAGCCTGCCTCTGAACATCATCCGTTATAACTGATGCCGTGTTTTGGGAAGTAGATTTGTTGTTTGCTAATGACAGCTGGATCAACAAGCCTTGTCTTTTCGCCAGTGTCTTAATTATAAGTTATGATTAGTGAATTAGTGAATGTGTAGGAAAGGAAATTCTCCAGGATATCTTCGAAAATATTCTAGACAGAATGTAGACGTCATACTAAAGAGGTTCAAGAATCACTTCTTTTGAACAATGAAGGAAGCTATTCTTAATTTTCAACACGCTTTGTCTTTTCGCCAGTGTCTCAATTATAAGTTATGATTAGTGAATTAGTGAATGTGTAGAAAGGAAATTCTCGAGCATATCTTCAAAATTATTTTAGAAAGAACGTAGAAGTCATACTCAAAAGTGTCAAGAATCACTTTTTTGAGCAATGAACAAAGTTATTCTTAATTTTCCTCAAGAATATTTATTCAGCTTTTTTCGCGCGAGTAGAGCACGTCCTTATCACTAGTCCTACGTGTGTCCCAAGGAACGACTCCTAAAAGAAACAGTTTCAAGATCAACTGTAGATCACGTTGTTATTAATTAATTAAGAACCAATCGGCGCCGAGTACGTTGTCATTTTTCTTAACTGCGAAACTGAGGAGTGGAACCACCACAACCTCTGTGTAGCAGACTAAAAGGGTCTCTTCATATGAGCCCGGTAACCGGGCTGGCTTGGTTAGCGGGACGAATTCTGTGGCGTGTTCATATGGGAAGTTTCAGCCCGGTCGACCGGGATGAATTTAAAAAACACGACCAAAACGGTAGAACAAAATTTGTATTGTTCGCGACAGTCATAGCTTTGTGGGCTCTTGTAACTTTACCAAGAGCCATCATAGGACATAGAGAGACTCTCCCAGTCAGGCCTTTGGGATATCTTAATTTTAAAAAAGTTATTTTTAGAACTATGCGGACCATGCGAAAACAGTTTCCGGTAGTTCCCAGGACTACGCACTGATGTGTTGACGTGTTGACGCGAGAATACCGGAAATTTTAAAATTTGGAAACATGGAGTGGCAAAAAAGACCGAGGAGTGAAGACAATGATAATGATACTTCGGTCTCCAAAAAATTCCCTCGAATAGCAATACCAATACGCATTGAAACAAAGGAAGGAGTTAAACTTCTTTTAAGTGAAAGAAAAAAGAAGGCCGAGAGGGTAGAAATGAAGAAATTTGATGAGATTCAATTCTTAGAGGAGCTGAAAAAGTACATCGCTAAGATCGACGAGAACCTACATTGCGAGGAAGAAATTATCAGTGGTCATCCAAGCAGCGCAGTATTGTGTGTTTTTCCATTCCAGAGAGAAGAGTTTCAATGACACAATTGGCAGCTTTCAGCCTGTTCGCTACCTGTTTACTCCTTCTTTCCATTACAAATTTCAAGTTTTTATTCACAGAACAATTGCCGAATTAATTATCCCCAGGGGATTTGGTTCCACCTGCACGACACGCTGAGATATTGCAGCAGGATCATGTGGCAATAAAAAGTTAGTTATCGTATTAAGTAAATCAACGCGGACGGAGTTACCAGACTATCACATTAATTCCAAAAGATTAGCAACATAAAACAATACCTTAAAATACCTCTTGATTCTGATCGCTTTGTTTGTCCAGTGAAGGCGGTAAAGAACAAAATTTCTGTCTGGCGGTAAAAGATGTGCCCCATTATATTGCAGAGTCCTGGTCATGTCCTTGAGAAAAATACTGGAGAACCTAACATTTACTTCTTCCACTTTCGACCAGAAATACGTCCACCCTTGTCTGGCTCCCCCGGTTCCTTTTACTGTAATTTTTCACGGTTTCGTTTAAAGACCTGTTTGTGTAGAAGTTTTATCCTGTTCCAGTGGCATGTCCGCCATCCAAATAGAAGAATTGAACGAAATTAAAAAATGTGGAAACCCTTGTCTTCCGACGACCGGCCTCCGCGGCTTAACCCTACTCTTCTATTTTCAAATCCAACAGAAACGTTTCACGCGGTGGCTTTAACTATATTTTACCGTTGATTTTAAAGGATCCAATTAAATAGAAGTTTTTTCCATTTGCTTTGGTAATAATGTTCTTAGCTGAAGCAGGATAATTTAACCATATTAAAGTCACATTGCTCCACTTTGGCCGCCATTTTTTTTGGATGAAAGCTAGTCTCCCGGAAGTCTACTACTTCACCGGAAGTCAACTGGCTAACTGGAAACTCTTTTCGCATGGTCCGCATAGTTCTAAAAATAACGTTTTTGAAATTAAGATATCCCGGCCAACGCCCTGAGAGTCCCTCTCTGTACTATTATGGCTCTTGCTTTACTAATAAAGCTAATTCGCATTCTTCTAAAGTGGAAATACATACAAGACCAAAATTATGCCATTTTGGCCGCTATGTTGTGAGAGCGAAGCTATTTTGTTTAAAAAGTTTCGTCCCGGTCACCGTGCTGGAGTCAGTTCATATGGGAGAATTTTCATCCCGGTTACCGAGATCTTGGTATTTGCCAGCCCGACCTCTCATATGAACACATCGATATTTTTACAAAGAAAAGAGAGGCGAGGCGAGATCTCGGAAACCGAGCCAGCCCGACGTAGCCCGGTCGACCGGGCTCATATGAAGAGGCCCTAAAAGGGTGCTTTAGAGTCCTCTCCCATTTCAAGAAATATGATTTTTTGTCGTATATTTTCAGTTCTTTCCGCCTTGACAGTACTACATGCAATTGCAGGTATTACTATACATCTCTGTGTCGCTTATAAATTTGTTAGCCAGTCCAGCAATGTTTTTATTTCACTAGCCGTGAGCTGTTTATGCTGCTCCCAACCCAGAGAATCATTGAGTTCCCCAAGTGGATTTGAAGGAAAGAAATATCACGGAAGTGACAGTAACATTGCTTGGCTGGACCATTTGAAGTCGGTGCTAAACAAGGTATCTCTTTTTAAAAAAGATACTTCTGTTTCATGTTCCAAGGTTTTAAAGAAGGTTATTTAGTTATTGAGTTTCAGATCTCTTGGCTTTCACGTGACGTCATCATTTTCTAAGATCTACAACTAAAGAGCCAACAATGTTATCCTGCATAGGAGGGGGTAAATTTATATCTATTTACAACTTTTCGGATCTTTCAGCAGGTACCGGAAAGTCTTTGGGTCACTTGGGATTAGTCTTTATTTGGAGTTGTTTTGTTTCCTGTCTTTTATTTCTTTTGTTTTACGTAAGCTTACGTAATCTGTGCTCCAGTACCTGCAGAAAGATCCAACTTTTCAGCTCAGTAGCTTGCTTCGTATGGAAACCAGCGGACTTTGAATTTTACAGCCATGGTGATATCTACTTTGTGGCCTGCAAACCGGGCTCTTCTCCTGCCAAGAAAGAAGGAGAGCCGGCTCGCAGGATGTCTACTTTCAGGTATTTAAGACCAGAGATAAAGATGAAAGTGCTAGCATAAAGACGATAGAAAATTGCTGGCAATGTGAAAACACTGTGATAGTGTTGTAGTTGAGCTATAAATCTTTGGTGTAACTCTCGAAGAGCCGTTTGTGTGTGTCTCTGGATAGCAGGCCAAACAGCACGCGATACATGGTGGCAGCGAGTGGTAACAGCCTCATCTGACTATGGCTACGACTGCTTCAAAAAATCTCACATCCAGTGGAACTGGGACAGCACCCAACGTTCATATGGTTTCGTCTTTCCCAGCCCATGGCCTTAAACCCCTTGGCAACCTCAGCCCTTGAGGGAATTTGGCGGACGCCTGGAAGTCACACAAGCAGGTATGGGAAACCGTATTCTCTTATTTCCGGGCTACGCTCGCACACAGAAGAATACGTGCAAGGTTGCATTCTTTCTGCATTACATCGGAACGGAAGGGCTTAAATTTACAATGCCTTTCAATTCGTTGAGAATGAGCCCGACAGAAGGTCTTAGAAAAGTTTGATGAGTGGGCCAGACCAATGAAACGTACCAACGGGATGTTTTCAATAGCTGCATACAAGAAGAACAAGAGTCTATTGACGCTTATGTCACTGTTCTTCGTGATCTAGACAAGTCATGCAATTTCTGTGATTGCATGCGTGACTCTCTTATCAGAGACCACGTTGTTTTAGGTGTTAACAACAATGCCACCAGAAAGGAGCTCTTGCAATTCAGAGGCCTTACGCTCAATCAGTGTATCAATACGTGTAGAAGCAATGCAGCCACGACCTCTCAAATGAGAGTTGGGATGCGTTCACAAAATCGGCGAAGGCAAACAAAAAGCACTGGAAACCCCCATGAAGCTGGAAAATGATCGGAATGCGTCAAAGAAACGGCCTGGCAAATCATAGAAGAAGTGCCTATTTTGTAGAGGCTCGCTCGTGCTACAGAAAGACAAATGTCCTGCATGGGACAGAAATGCTCTGGATGTGGAGGCCGAAATCACTTTAAGAGTGTCTGCAAAAAATCCAAATCACACGAGGTTCACGGAATCTCTCAAATGCCTTAGGAACCCTCATCAGACGAAAGCGACGTCGAGTTTCTCGCTGGAGTGGCTTTAGAGTCCAAGGAATCTGACGTCCACGCTGTCGGCTTCGCCAGAGAAATTTATACCGAGATGCTAGTTGATAACAAAAAGGTCATCTTTCAAATTGACTGCGGTGCATCAATCAAAATCATTCCGGCAAAACATGCACAAGGTCACGAAATCAAGTCGACCTCGAAAACACTTCGAATGTGGAATGGATCACAACATAAAGCTATCGGCACGGCACGAATCATCATGCGCAGCCCCAAAACACGAAAGAAGTATTCTGTGGAATTTGTTGTCGTCGAGAGCGGACTAACACCCCTTATCGGGGCAAGGGCTGCACAAGGAATGGAGATCATCACTGTTAAATAATGATGAAAACTTCATAATGACCTCGCCCCGCCCCGTAGGAATGAGTTGCAAGTCAAACAGATAACTGCTGAAGAGCTGATATATCTTTGCCCGGATAGGTCATTTAGAAGTTGACCACGGCGTTAAACTTGTCATCACCCAACTAGAAGAGTTCCCACAGCTCTTAAAGAAGACTAAAAGGACGAGCTAACTCGACACGTTGAGCACGGGATCCTAGCACCGTTAGAAATACAAACGCCATGGGTGAGCAGCTTGGCAGCTGCTACCAAGAAATCTGGTGTACTGAGAGTATGCATCGATCCACGACCACTGAACGGAGGCACTGAAAAGAGAAACCTATCAGATACAAATACTGGATGAACTTCTTCCTGAAATATCTCAAGCGAAAGTGTTTTCCACAGTTGATCTGCGCTCGGGCTACTGGCTTTGCATTCCAGACCATGAGTCCAGCCTGCTCACTACGTTCTCAACACCGTCTGGGAGGTATCGCTGGCGCCGGCTGCCTTTTGGTTTGTCTGTCTCGTCTGAAATCTTCTTTAGGAGCCCACCAAGCACTAGAAGGATTGAGCGGAGCGCTCGATATAGCAGATGAGATCCAATTGTATGGTGTTGGAAACAATGAAGAGGAAGCCACTGCCAGCCACATCGTAATCAACATCATCATCATCATCATCATCATCATCATCATCATCATTATCATCATTTATTTGCCTTTATGTGTATAACAAGATTTAAAAATACAGCAGGTTGTTAGGCGAGGAGACCTCAGGAAACCACGTTAGCGATAGTTTTCTCCCTCGAAAAATTTTATAAGTGCACCTTCGGACGACCAGTGATAGTTAGAAGCGATCACAAACCGCTCAAGAAGCCTCTATCATCCGCACCTCCCCGCCTGCAAAGCATGATTATGAGACTTCAGAAGTACAATATTGATGTACGCTACGAGTGTAGGACAAAGATGTACATTGCTGATCTTCTATCAAGAGCGTACCTTCCCGAAGTTAGAGGTGAAGACGAGAAAGAGCTAGTGAATATAATCAAACCTCTGCCTGTGAGTGACCAGAAACTATAAGAGATCCAGAGAGAAGTCGAGGCTGAGCAAACCCCGTAGGTTGTGAAATCCTTGATTCTCAAGGGATGGCCAAATGACGAGTGATTTGCACTAGTAAGCAGCCACCTACTACGGTCTGCGTACAATGCAAGAGAGAATTGAAGTCACCATTCGGAGAAGAAAATGGCGATGGATCGGCCACACTTTGAGGAAGCCTACCACCAACATCACCCGCCTGTCCCTTGAGTGGAACACTCAAGAGGTCAGGCGGAAGGGCAGACCGAAGAAGTCTTGGAGAAGGACAATCCAGCAGGAATACGAGGACTTGGGGACTCCGTGAGATGAAGTGAAACGGACTGCAAAAAATCGGGTCCGATGGAAGGCCGTGGTGGAAGTCCTATGCTGCGGTCGGAGCGAGGAGGATTTAGTCAAGTCAAGTCACTACGGTCTGCGAGATGAGCTGACAGTCCAAGATGGCGTCATTATTAGAGCGCAAAGAGTAGTAATCCCGGCTAGTCTACGAAAGGAAATGAAGAACAAACTTCACTCCTCACACATGGGAACAGAATCATGCCTGAGACAAGCGCGAGAATGCATCTTGTGGCCCGGAATGTCAGCAGAGATAAAGCAACAAGTAGAAGCATGCGAATTCTGCCGAACATTTCGAGTCAGCAAAAAGAAACCCTCATGCCACACGAGGTACCGTCGCGTCCCTGGGAAAGGTGGGGAAAGATCTCTTCGACTTCAAAAACAGGAGTTACCTGATAACAGTTGACAACTACAGTAACTTCTGGGAAGTGGACAAGCTAACTGACACCAAGGCAAGAACTGTCATCTTGAAACTCAAGAATCACTTCGCCAGATACGGATGCCCAGACAAAGTTGTGTCTGATAACGGTCCACAATTCTCCTGTAATGAATTCACAGCGTTTGCTCGAACCTGGCAATTCGAGCACTGCACCATCAGGCCTGGAAAGGAAGGAAGGTCGAGTCTGCTGTAAAGACAGCGAACGACTGCTCCGTAAAGCACTTAAAGCTAGCATTGACCCGTACCTAGCAATTCTAGACTGCAGAAACACGCCTACTTAGGGAGTCGGGTCAAGCCCTGCTCAGCGCCTAACGAGTCGAAGAACGAAGACTCTTCTTCCAACAATGAATCAATTCCTACAACCGCAAGCCAGCATGCCAGCTGACGACCGCGCGAGGCTTATTGAACGTTAGCACAAACAGAAGTGGTATCACAACCGTACTGCAGATCAGTGATCCAAGATCACTCAGATCATTTTGCATCAAAATAAAAGAAAAAAATGAGTCCTTGACCAAAGTGGATTCATCATTTCTTTTGATGTACCGTGATCTGAGTGATCTTGGATCACTGATCCTGACCCAGATAACCCAAAGGAACGCACCTTAAGAGGAAACCACAGGATACCTTTAATTGGCTTTTCAACGATATGGTTATCAATGTGCATGCTGAAAAAACCATAATTTTAGAAGCATATGGTGACACTTTTGACACGTTTTAATACTTCCTTCTATGAAAAAGTAAAGTTAGTGACCATGTATCACTCAAAGACCCCTCAAGATATCAAGGATAAAATAATGAGTTTTTATTTCTGACTTACTGTCTCACAATAGAAATACTTGCCTCGTAATTGGTTGTTATTTTTGGAGTGCCAGATAACATGGAATCTTACCTTCAAGCAGTTGGAAGGGATCGTTCTGATATTCTGTCCATAATAATAATGTTTCACTGTGCATACCATTTGTGTCACTGTGATCCCACAATAAGAGCATTCGTTAAAACAAAGTTAAATGTTTAGCATGTGGAAACAGTTTTTAAATGAGAAGATAGATAAAACCTATACTGCACAAGGGCTGCGCTGTGTGCAGTAAGCAGTGTCATTGTGGAGCCTGCCCAAGTGAAATGTTTAAGACTGTTCTGATCTTGAAAATAATATTTATTGTTCATGTACTTTAAAAAGGTAAGTTAACATGGATAAATGAGGGACATTCACAGAGTTCTTAAAGGATTTAGATATGTCCTGTAAAGGCAATGTTTCACATAAAGCTTGCTGCAGAAATTCTGCGCCCTCGTCAACTATTGTGCGAAAGAAATCTCAAGCGTAGAATCTAATTGTGTACTGAATAGAACAAATGCTAAAAATTGATTAACCCCCTTGACCTAACAGGTTGCCATAGCAGTTGTATAATCAAACCACTCTTGATATTTAAGGAATTATGGAGTTGAACCATCAAGGTAAAACTTTCTACAAGAAGGGAGATCAAAACAATGCAAAGTTTGCCGAAAGTTTTACCTTGATAACCCTTTTCATTGTAATTTCAGTAATTCGCAGCATTTTTGACAGCTTGTATCAAATCAAGAGAATGATGAGATCACATTTAACAAATTTATTTGGCATTGCCAGGAGGTGTAATGTCTCTTACGGGTGCAAATCAATGATTTTGGTTTCACTTAAATATTGGTGTTAAGGTCAAACCAGAAGCATATCACTTATAATGCTTCTGGTCAAACTGCCAAGTGTTTTTAAAGCCGTCAAAGTATCTTTTCAGGTTGGCCATTGCGGTCATTCTATTTCTTGTGTATTTAACTTTACTTTGATAAGTATAATTGCCCATAGCTCGCTAATCCGGCATTGGTGGTCAGCACAGTGCTCAGGTGACACATTTACAGAGAAGGAGAATACAAATTGTGTAAACGACATTAACAGCAAACGAAACTACTCGCACGTACGTATGAAGAATGATTACGATGTAAGTGTGCACTTGATTAGAGAGGAAATTTGTATTATTTCATAGATACTGAGATATCTCGATATCTATAAAATAAATAAATTACACCATGGAAAATGCTTTGTACGATTTTATTCACTCGTTGAGGAGTATCAGAAAACGAAAGAGTGAGTGTAGCGAACGAGTGAGTTTTCTGATACTCCTCAACTCGTGGATAAAAATCGAACGTGCGCATTTTCCATGGAGTCATCTATTTATTTTATTTTATTTTAAGGTGGCTGAAAACAGTTTCCAGTACTTTCCAAGATTCACAGTTTCATGGGTCATTACAACCACTCTATACTGGTTGATACCAAAGTCATGGTATCAACAAACTACCCAATCATCGGGAAACAAGTTGCTGTTATTTTTGTGCACAATAAGTCACCATAGCAACAATATGACCTGCTAAAAACACCCTTAATTTTAGCTTTAAGCGCTTATAACTCAAAAACGAGCTCGGTGACCCCATTTTTTTATCATCGAATTGTATTCAGCATGATAAGATGCAACTGTTGTAAGTTAGTTAACGTAAGTTAGTTAACGTGCTAATTAGAACGAGAGAGCAACCTTCTTTAAACAAGCAATTATATCACGTTAATTTAACTCTCTTGTGCTAATTAGCACGTTACTATATATATTGTACACTCTTTTGTTACCTCTGGCTATTTTATTAGATTCCCAATTTTATTTCACGTTGTTATTATCTTTGTTTAGCATTATATTATAAATTCAAATGTAATTTAAATTAATCCTACTTTCAACTGAAGATGGTCGTTGCACCACCGAAACATGTCTTACAAACTTCGTTTCAAATGGGTCGTTATTTTTATAAAAACTCTTTGCCCTCTGTTTACATTTTACATGATGGGCGACCGGCCTAAGAGTTGGGTTCGAAACTGTATCTGTACCTTGGGCAAGCTCTACAAGAACTTGACACGATTTGTGTAGAGCCTTTTTTTGGTAACCTCCTTCCCAGGGCCCTCTTTCTACCTCGAGAACGTACACTGGTTATAGGGCTAGTCAGATGTGACTGAAGGGAGGGGCTGGAAAGTAAAAGTTTGTCTCCCCTGAGCTCACCTACTGAGACAAGTAGAGAGTGGAATTTATAACACTCCCGTTGTGATTCGCAGCGAAGGCATTGACACATTCGATATTGGAGTTAAATGCGTTCAATGCTCGGCTGAAGGATTAGCTCTGTCTTTGGAATTTGTGCCAATGAAAAAACTTGGCAAAGAACTTGCAAATGACGACCACAACAATAAATGAATAGCGAAGCGCGCGAAGTCTAAAAATAGAATGCAAATCACTGAATTCCCCGCGAGACTCAGTCGACATGAGCTTTTTCTGAGGGAAATACAGAGAATGTAAGCGAAATTTTTGTTTCACAAGTGTTTTAGGAACACCGGCTTTTGTCCTTAAAGAAATGTTCAAAATCATCCACCATTCCAGTTTGTTTGTCTGAGTCTTGTCTGAGTCATGACGTCACTCGCGCGCTTCGCTATTGCGCGGTGAATTTGATTTATTTTTCATCCGGTAAAATCACAACGTATGTATTTACTCATCCGTTTAGAGTGAAATATACGGCGGACTAGTAGGGTCTGTAGGATTATGCCAGCATAAGTTTGAGCATAATACTATATCTGGAGCATCAGGCATATGCTGGCATAATACTAACATTTTTGCAAGTAATGCCGGTCTTTTTGGAACACTGTGAGAAGTGTACGCAAATTTTGCTAGAAACTCGTTACTAAAACTGGGGAACGGGCAACGGGCACTTTGTTGATATCAAGTTCTTCGTAGATGTTTCCCGCTGCAAGAGGATAGAATGATCGTCAAGCTGTCGTTGGGAATTATTCAATTAAATCCAAAATTAACTTTGTAGGCGAACATACAACGTATTTCTACGGTGGCTTCAAAGGGACATCAATAAATCAAACCTAATTTTCTGCAACTTTGACTTCGAGTTCGAGTTCGAGTTTGACTTTGCGTTCGAGTTCGAGTTTGACTTTGCGTTCGAGTTCGAGTTCGAGTTCGAGTTCGAGTTCGAGTTCGAGTTCGAGTTCGAGTTCGAGTTCGAGTTCGATTTCGAGTTCGAGTTCGAGTTCGAGTTCGAGTTCGAGTTCGAGTTCGAGTTCGAGTTCGAGTTCGAGTTCGAGTTCGAGTTCGAGTTCGAGTTCGAGTTCGAATTCGAGTTCGAGTTCGTTCCCAGGATACTGCACATTTTTCATTATGGCGTCAGATCCAGCGACCATGGATAGCTGACTCTGGTTGAGTCGGCTCACTGCATGGGAACAAAGATGGTTATTCCCAGCTATTTACCAATATCAGGCTTCAACTTAACCGACCGTATCCTTGAAACCTTGTTGAAACTATCAGTGAGTCCGTCAGTGTAAGTTAGAACTTGAGCCTTAACTAACAATCATAGGTAATGAAACTATCAAAGAGTACTTCAATGCCGGCTTTCAGTATGCTGAAATACTGGGTTTCTTATACATCATTAATGGCGTGTCACTGAGGTTAGTGTTGTCATCGTAGTTTGAATACCATATGGTAGGTTATAATAATCCCACATATCCAATCATACCCACAGCTTGAGGCAACTAAAGCGTATACTTAAGGCTTTGGGATTGTCACGAAGAAAACAGCCAAGTGGCATTTCCAATGTCGTGGATGCCATTGAGGTAAGCATAAGTCTTATATATAAGCTTATATATCTATAAAGTATACACAAGCAGGGGTTTAGTTAACATGTGGATATTACTGCCAATGCTTAGATGGAACTCGCTGGAAGTGGAAGCTGTATTGGCTATCGCCAAATGCATCAGCGCCTCCGAGATGACCATGGCCTTGTAGTGGACAGGTACATATATTAAATTGTTATTAAAGTTCTGTATGTACTCGGTCGAACACACATGTATGTGGAAGAAGAGTGTAGAAACTAACATATATAGGTGCGTTTGTTCGGGGTGACCTGGATCGGAGTCAGTGACCCAAGATCACGTGGATCATGGTGTATAAAAGGAAACCGATGAATCCGCTTTGACCATAGATTCATCAACTCTTGGATGACTGATCGTGAACCGGATCATCCCAAAGTTGAAGTTGTTGTTAACGGTAACATCCAGTCAGAGGCTGGCCACCGACTATGCAATGTTGTTATCACTTTTGAAGGAATACTGTTCGTTTAGCAATGGGCCACCTGGATCCAGATGGAGTGTCAAGAAGAACCAGAAAGAGATTTATTCGGCGTAAATATCGCAGCAAGGTTGGAGTATTACCTAAGCATTATCTAAGTAAGACATTTAACGCAAATGTAAAAACTATTTAGCCTTTCTATTTACAGATCGAAAGCATTGATTCTGATTTTTTTTTTTCTGTAACAGTGATGGTCACGACCACGTAACCACCACCACTCCAATGCACAAAGCACTTTCTTAAGTAACTTGTTACATGTCTTGTTATATGTGCCTTGCTAGAGGATGCTTTCGTCACCAAAATAACCGTATAAAAGCGAAAAAAATAGAAATTTAATGTTCTTAAATGCTCGATAAACAAGCATGCCCTTAACGTCAATTTCCTAACACTGTAGGGCCCGAACTTCTTGTGGCACGTAGATGGGTACGATAAGTTGAAGCCATTCGGTTTTGCCATTCATGGAGCTATTGACGGGTATGTAGACTATTGACAGAGTAGTTACTTTCTTGAAAGACATGGTCTTTCAGCATATCAATGAAGTTGTCAACAAGGAATCCGCCAGAAGTTCGAGAAACCATGGGAAGTTGTTTTTGCTGTCATTTTAGGCAACTATTTGATATATTTATACTTAAAACTATTCTGGTACAAAGTTTTTGTCCACTAAAAACTGAAATTCCTCGATTTTCAATCAGATTTGGTTTTATACTTGCCCTTGTGGAATTCGTAACTTCCTCGTAGGAAATGTCCGGTCTAAGCCGTTTATAGTTTGTAAGACATGCACATCAGCTAAGGGAATTAATTAAAGAACCACCGACAGCAATGCTCTGTATCTTGGCAGGTTTGAATATCAAATTAAAGAGGCTATGTTTTCAAATTTTTTCCTACAGATACTCCAGAAAAATATTGTGGCTTGAAGTGGCACACACCAACAATGACCCATGTGTTGTTGGTAACTACTTTGTGGAATGTGTAGAGCAAATTGGAGGTTAGTTTTGCTTCAGTGAAATCACATTGTTTGGATTGTTTTATTCATAAGGTGACTCTGTCATATCATTTTGTCCTGGCAAGGAGCCCCTATTGTTGTGAGAGGTGATTGTGGAACTGAGAATGTTTTTGTTGCTGGAGTTCAAAGGTTTCTACGCAGAGATTCTCAAGACGACTTCGCCGGTTTTAAGAGTTTTATGTATGGCACTTCAGTGGCAAACCAGGTTTGTTACAAATTTCATGTACTGTTTTTGTGTTGCACTACCTGTTGTCATATGTCAGTTCTGTTTACGTGCATTCGGTTTCAACGCTTGATATCCATAATATAACTGTATTATGGCATTCATTTGTTTTAGTTAATGTGAATTGTGCATTTGATCTTTTCACTGTAATTTTTGTGATTCCTATTTAACATTTTGGACCTCTTTTTGGCATGAAGAGGATTGAGGCATGGTGGTCTTATCTAAGAAGATCAAGTGCTACGTGGTGGATAAACATGTTTAAGGTGGGATGTCGTTTCCAATGTGGTTGAAAGATAGATGCAATGATCATAAAAATCTATTTCAACTCACCGTTAATTGGTCTTGATGTTAATTGTCTCTAGGAACTTAGAGATCAAGGATTATTTGACGACTCTGATGTTCTACATGTGTAAGTTTAAATATGAACGCATTCTTTGTATCTAGCGTTTGTGTGTATACAGAGCAAACCTTGTTTGATGATTTAACATATCACGTGCGCGGATATCTTGCGAGGTGAGGAGTCGAGTTTTCGGGCCCTACAGAAACAACCAAACATCCGCGCAAGTCCGCTTGTATTATATGTTAGACATCAATTTTCCCCCTCCGTACTCGCTCCGTTGTAGGGCGGTGGAAACAAACCACTACCGCAGTACCGACTACCTCGTTTGATATCTCGGTCTTATGTAATGAAACGACGATAGTGAAATAATTGGATGTGTTATTGCACATTATATTAAATATACTTTTCCTTTTAACATACTTTCTACTACTTCTTTAAATTCTGCACCAGTTACTTAGTACAACTAGGAAGTGTTGATAACTTTTACTGTTTTTTATTTAGAGAATGTTTGCGGTTCTGTTTTATGCAACCCCTTCAGGCTGAACTCCATCGGATTGCGCGCCATTGGAACACCCACAAAATTCGTCCATACTCACAACAAGAGACACCTCATGGGAAGCCAGATGTGTTGTTCTTTCTACCGCAGTTAAAAGGTAGCTAAATATGGGTCCATAAACAATATCCTGCATTACTAGAATTCAAGATTACCGATTGTGGTGTCAGAGGAAATAATTTACCGGTTACGTGACCAGATTAAATGCGCTTAGTAAGATGCGTTTCTATACAGTGTGCCTATGGCCTTTGGTTTCCAACAGATAGAAACAGTTAACGCATATTCGATTGTTGTTATATTTTAATCCGAAGATACTGACTTAACAACCATTTCACTTAAAATTAGATACCCGGGACTACAAAACTCTCGTGGACAGAGAAGATTTGGAGGTCGCAAGAGAGTTGTGCTGTAAGGATCGAAATGATTGGGGATGCGCGGACGAATTTGCCGAGTTCTTCATCATGCTGCTGGAAGAGAATGGTATTTCTATGGAAATCTACACCCCTGAAGAAGCGAGAGAGCTTTATTTAGTGCTACTGACACTGTCAGAGAATGAACTGTGAGCTTTGAACTGATGTACACCCCCTTTGGCTGTTTCTTGAGTAAAACGAGGGGCAACGTTTATAGGCATTTTGTAAAATATTCCGAACATGTAGACTACGGGTACTGTGGAGACGCAGCTCGATACGTTGAAGATGGCATCGTAGGATACCCTGATTGATTGAACAAGATAATGTGTTTCACGATAACAAACAACGCGAAAAGAATTAAACATAAATAATTGATAACTTTGGTATAAAATCTATGAATTAGCTTCCTGGTAAGCTTAAAAATGGATTGCGTCCAAGAATTTTGATTTCTGCAAAACATCAAGCCCGTTCAGTGTACCTAGCAGAGTCAAAGCTCAGGTGAAACTCGATATGCTAGACGACAGCCTCTTAGGGGGAATATATGAAGAGCCAGTCGATACCTGCACCATAGAAACTTTTCATACCGACGTAACGGGAAGTTACATTGTTCTCACAACGACTACTTCAACTATTTTACAAAAAGGGGATATATTTAATAGCTTGAACTGTAATTTTAACCCTATCATTGGCAACAACACTTCAAAGTTTCAACTAGTTCAAAATTACGCCAAGAAATAACGGATTTAACTATCGATGTAACATGAACCCAATCGCTAGTACTCCAGATCTACAGAACTATTTCCTACATTAATGGTGTAAAATTATGGAAATGTTACTAAAAACCTTTCTTGTTAGTGAGTCTCTCAAAACGCATATCTAACAATCTCTTGATAAATTCTATAAGAAATCTTGTAAAAGTATGATAAATGAAATCAACTCGTACGCTATTACAATACTTGGACAACTCCAACGCATATTCACCAACATAACAAAACAGCTTTGTCCTCTGGTCATTCCTTAGGATAGCTCAAAGTACAAGTTCATATATTTGAGACGATGCCTAACACAACAATGTCAATAACGCAAGTTCAACTTTTGTGTATGTACCATTTCACTCTTGACAGCCATTAGTCCATTAAATCCCAAAAGGTCGTGTTTGTTAGGTAAAAATCTAGGTTTGCGGAGAAATGTGCGAAGCTGTTATACCCTTTTGGCAAAACCAGGGAACAAAAGCAAGTCATTGCTTTTGGTCGCATTGCGGCTTCAGACATGTTTTCAAACCGCACCGCTATTCTCTTGTTGGGTAGAACCATATCAGAAGCTGTGCAAAAACGTACAAAACGGCATAACATTTTGCTGTCGGCCGCTTTCAAGTATCGCACAAGCCAGCCAGCAACTTGTTCCTCCTTCTTGTCCGATATCACACAGTCAAGACTCTCTGTGACATTTGCAGGGTTTGGCGTTGTTTGGCGGTAAATCTCCTCCATTTCGCGTTTCGTGATGTCTATCCAGAAGTTTCCCATCCCTTGTCTGATCTTCTCGAGGAGAAAGAAGGGCTTGTGAATCATTTCCGACCTGGACACTTTCTTGATAATCTCAGGGAGGCTGTTGGCTGTAGGAATAGACGTGACATTGTATTCAGACAGGATGTCTACTGTTGCGTCAGTGGGAAACGGACCATCCTTCTCTTGGGCTTTGCAGAGTATTTGGCGTTCCCTCTCCGGCAAGAGCTGTAAAAAGGAACTCACTAGACAATCCTCGCTTACTTGACCAAACATTGCCTGAATGATTTGTGCCTCTGCCACCTGAACTGGAAATGTCCCCGTCAGAACAAACTGATGCGTTATGATTCTTCCCACAGCCACGTAATCTTCGTCTGTCAAGGAAGGGCGTGGTGTGAAGGCAAATTGCTTATTGCCTTCACAAAACCTTGCTAAGAAGGTGTCCCAGAAGGTGGAAAACACTTCTCTCAAAACGCCATCCCCAAGAGCAGTTTCATCTAGGAAGGACACGGATAATTTTGTGCACAAAATCCCGTCATCTTTATAGAGCGCCAGTAACTCTTTGACAACATCGTGACGATCAAGTAGGACAATTCTGCCAGGCAATAGACCGTACAAGTGCTTCATGCGCTTGTCTTCAAGGGACTGAATGATGCCGCTGTCACTGTTGCTTTCGCCTTGTAGAAGCTGCACAGGAGGGTTGTTGTAGATTGGTTCGACCTCAGAGCTGGACTGCGGATTATCTGGCGAAGGGGACAGCTGAAATATATCTGCTTCATCATCGGGTAAAGTGTCGTCCCTTGCGCCTTCAAATCCCCTTCCGTCTAGAAAATGGACATCATTGTCATCCCTGGAGAGCGGTATGGGTTCTTCCGCCGCTGTCATGTTGATAATAGTGTTCTTAACTGTGACTATCCGGTCTTCGGGATACAAAGTTGAACATGGAAAAGTAGTCAAACGGAAATGTTCCGGTGTAGGGGATAGAGAACCGACCCAGTCTTAAATTCCTGAGATTGTTCCGTTCGGGTCAAACGGTCTGCTAACTACACCCAGGATGTTATGACGTACACAAACAATCACACGAGGATCGTTACCGCTTGGTTCCAAAGGGCAGCGTAGCTCACGACTCTGCCGAAGTCTCTCCAGTCGTTCAGCCTGCTCCTTGGCCATTCTCACCTCCACATCAAGATTTGCTCTTCTTTCTTCTTTGACTTTTTCTTTTTCTTTGTCTGCTTCAAGGGAGGCCTTGACCGCCTTCTCTAGGTCTTCAAAATATTCTTGACGCTCCTTTGATGTTCCAATAAGCCCGTCACTTTCGTCAAGAGAGAGAGTGGTTGGTGGACTTGCGGCCTTCTTCTCAAAGGTTGGTGTCAAGAAGTCGTCTTCAGAATGATCCTCTTCTGACTCATGGTCTTGCTTTCTGGTTAACAAGTAAATTCTTGGCACTGCAAATCCTGTGATCTGCTTGTACTTCTCAGCAGTAAATTGCAATGGTTTGCCTCCGTCTTGCATGAATATTAAGAACTCGCCACTAAAATTTCCCATGGCGATGTTCATTTCGTCTACGGGACCCACTGGGCTCATCCCGTTGGGAAAGAAAAGATTCATCGCTATTTCTTGACAGTCGTCCAAGGTTGCTTGGCGTGGTACGTTGTACGAACGGGTGCCACCACCACTGTTCTTCTTCTGTTGGACAAACCCACGACCGGGTATCCAGTTCTTCCATCCAAATTCGAACTTGAGCGTGGCTTGGCCGTTTTTCTTGGCCGTTTTTCCTTTCAAACAGCCGTCATTTTCTGGTTTAGCAGTATCACTGATGGGACGTTTCTTAGCCCTGTTACCTTTACCTTGCCCGAGGATTTCTTTAATTTTAGCTATCTTCTGCTCTCTGTCTTCCGACGGTTTTTCATTTTTGCGATTACAAAACGCTTGTAACTTTACACGGTCTCCCTTTGCCGTCAACCCAAGGTCTACGAGGTCCTTCTCATCCATGACAAGCACTGCAGCTTTGTCTATCTAGAATTGAATGGAAGTCAACGTAAATTTCACAAATAAAAGATTTAAAGATTTGGGGTTTTTATTGCGTGTTTTCAAACTGTGAGTATACGGAAATCCTGGAAATCTTGCGTACAAGTAGCCTGCGAAAGCAGCCGTCCTTCTCCGCTCCCGGCCCGAAACGCCACTCGGGTCGGGAGCTAAGCAGGACGGCTGTTTTCGCAAGCTAGCGTACAAGTGAAGAGATCTGTAATATAAAAACATGGAAATGGCTTCGTGTAGACATTCATAGGCTTTTAGGCAAATGTTTTGTTGTGAGCAGTTTTGAAATTACAACATTTGCAATGCTTAAGCTCTACAGCGGTGTACGAAAGTGACAGTGTCAAATTTACTGGTGTAAAAGTTGCAGTTCTACAGCGCCTTAAATGATCCCCAAATGCAAATGACAAATACACATTATCGAGTGACAAATACACATCAATGAATGACGTATCGAATGACAAATACAGGAAATAGTATTTAGATACGGTTTTGGTCAAGCACGCGAAGTGAAATACTGTTGTCATCGATGTTGAAAGTCAGTGGCAAGGAATTCTAACGGATATCGTTCATGGTTTTAGTGGTGTAACCTATCCGTATCTCATGAAGCCAGACTTCTTTAGCCTGAGAATTTAACACGAATGCAGCTTATGGCTGCCATTCTACTTCTAGTTTGTAATAATATGTGGTTTCTCGGTTTTCCGCATTTTTCTCACGGGAAATGAAGGTAAGTGTTAGATCACTCTTCATACTATGTAAGTTGTCCAATCAGTGCTCCTGTCCAGAATTTCCATTCTGGCTGCAAGTTGCAGATGTGAGTCTAAAAGTCAAACAAGCTTGTAGTGTTGGGAAACAGAATTTCTAGCTCATTCGCAGAACTATTAAAAAGATCATGAACATGTCGCGAAAGGTATTACTGTTGGTATTAACACTTGCTTTTGTATTTGTTTCTCGCGTCTTTGGCGTAGTATAATGATGAAGATTTGAAATCAGATTATTAAGCTATTACTGTTGTAGATCGAGCTTGTTGTGAAATAGTACTACTGTCTATGAGCCTCGATTTTTGTCAGTAATTTTTCAGAAGAATTGTCAAATAAGATGATTTTGTCTTCACAATTATATTTAAATTATCGTTAACGTCTTCAGGATAGCTTTATGTTTATCTAATTCATCGTTTAGTTGATGAAAATAAATAAATATAAAAATAAAATACAAAATAAAAAAATCCAGGAAACCAAACTCCATGCCATTCCTTACTTTCCGGTTGGATCATTTGCGGTCCACATCAGGGATCATTTACGGTCCAATTTTGGGATTAGTTCCGGTCTGGGGATTATTTGCGGCGCTTCGTTCATAACTAAATTGTTACACGACATTATTTTAAGGGGTTGTTTCGATTCTGCTGGCGGGACCATGCGAGGCCTTCTTGGTCTGGCAGGATGCGAGATGACTTTTTTTGCATAACTGGGATAACAATTATTTATTCACTTCACGAACACGTCTTTCAATCGCCTTGGGAACAGATATAATTCAATGGCTATATTTTGATTACATTTGTTCACTTTAATTAATAGTTCCAGTGGCCACAAATAGTTCAGTGTCCAGCGAAGGGAAAATTGAATCGATGGAAGAGTACCCTGAAGCCAAGACCTAAAAGAGTAGGCCAGAAGTAAGGAACAGCGCTATTTTTATTCATAAGCGAAAATTTTCGAATCAGTTGTCAGTCACACGGTGTTTGTTTACCGGCGATAAACCACGGATAAATTGGCACGCGAGTGCTGATTTTTCTGCTGCCAGCTTAGAATACTAGATGTAACACAATTACACTTTAGAAAATGTGTATGTATGCTTGAAAATTACCAGTAAAAGTGAAAATGAGCTGTTTAGCATGAATTTTGAAGGCAAATGTGCTATTAAACTTGTGCATGGTTTGGGGTGGGGGGCGGGGTGGGGGGGGGGCAGGGGGGAACTTGGGTCAAATTTTGCTGGGTATGTGCTTCTGGCCTCTCGGGCTCAGAGCCCCTACCACATTATAGTGTATTCTATGGCCGATAATAGACTCCTTCTTAGTCACTTTTGGGCAAATATGTTATTTTCGTGATCCCAACTTAGTCGCTTTCTATTTACATATGTACCTTATATTGAATAAAGAACACTTTACTTTTCCACCTAGTACAACCATTCTGGTACGTTGGCTAACCGTAAATATGAAGCACTGTTTCACCCCATTCTAGTAACTCTATTGAAAATGCGACCCCATGATAGTCAATCCAGTCGTGAAAATGCGACCCCACCACCGGCACATCTCCATTAACCTCTTAAAAGGAAGTACCCCCCCCCCCCCCCCCACCAGGGGGCAACGTGTCATCAAAGGTCATCAAATCGTAGGTTTATGAATGCAACCTCAACTTGCTAACAATAAAGCAAGAATATAAAATAATCAACGGAAAAATAGTGGCATGTTTCATGTTATATCTGTCTAACAGAAACATCTCTTACTTAAACGCGGTGGGTTTAAAAGCTAATATAGCTTATGGGGCCGTTTAAAAAACGCTAATAGTATAATAAAAATTTAAAAACTGCCAAAAAATATACATATCAATAAAATCAATTTGGGGACCCCATTTGCGGTGACTCTTCACTAAAAGTTCAAGTTTCTGAGGGCGAGAAACTTTTTGTCTGTAAATTTTCAGCTGTTCGCAAATATAATGATTTCAGCAACAGACAGCCATTTGGTCCACGAAGGGGTCCTTGGACCCGGGCTCCATATGTTGTACTTTCCCGTTCTAATGTGCTATAAAACTGCTACCGAATTGAACACTAAGTTAGGTGGATATCGCCACGTAAGGACTACAAAATAATACATTCGACATCAAGTGATCGATTACTTTCCTTTAATGTATAAACTTCAGCTCACCTTTTCCTGTATAAAGGTCTCACACACCTCCTCCGCCACTCCAGCTGCTCTCAAGAAGTTAATAACCTTGAAAATAAAGTTCATGTATTAATAATGATCTTAGAAGGTGTTTCTATTAAGAGTAAGGTCAGAAAGGTAGAAGATCTTGCTCTTACCTCTGTTGATTCGCTGGACTTCGATTCTTCTGCTGCAGTCCCTGACACCGATTCCGCCATCTTTAACCTGTGAATGATGAGCCCCCAATACGTTTGTACAAATCGGTACCCGAACTCGAACTCAAACGCAAAGTCAAACTCCAACTCCAACTCCAACTCGAACTCAAACTCGAACTCCAACTCGAACGCAAAGTCAAACTCGAACCCCAACTCGAACTCGAACCCGAACGCAAAGTCAAACTCGAACTCGAACGCAAAGTCAAACTCGAACTCGAACGCAAAGTCAAACTCGAACTCGAACTCGAAGTCAAAGTTGCAGAAAATTAGGTTTGATTTATTGATGTCCCTTTGAAGCCACCGTAGTGTAGTGACAAGCATATCAAGAGCAAAGGGTTGCGTAAGAAAAATATTTGGGACCAGTTGCTGGCTATACTATGGCTGAAGTTATCCAAAATTAAGCTGTGCTCTCTAGGGGAGCAGGGAGGGCGCAGTGGTGAGAGCGCTCGCATCCCACCAATGTGGCCCGGGTTCGATTCCCGGACTTGGCTCATATGTGGGTTGAGTTCGTTGTTGGACTTCGTCCTTTTCTCGGGGTTCTCCGGTTTTCCTCCCTCCACAAAATCAACACTCCTATATTCTAATTCGATCTGGAAACAGTAGATAAAGAGCCACTTCGTGGAAATGCCACTGCAAAATTCCCATTTTATTTATTTTTCCGTGCGAAACGCCACGAGGTGAATAATTATCATCGGCTTGATAACTTTGTCTTGCTGATTTCCTTTGTGTGTCGTTCGTAGCCCGCCGAGGTCGTTTTTTCGTCAAAATCACTTAAGAATAGTTCGAAAAAGATGTTCCCATTCAACTTTCAGCTCTCAGGCAATAATTCTGGATATTTTTGACCAAAACATTGCTTCGTGTAATGTTCATGACTCAAGTAATTGAGTGAGGCCACAAAATAATTCAGCTTCCGTTAGCGCAAGTAGAACACGTTTTCTTACGTGTGTCCCTAGGAACGCCTCCTGAAACAAACAACTCATTGTTTTTCCCTTGTTCGCATTAAAAGATCAGCTGCAGATCATGTGGATATCAATTAATTAAATACCAATCGGCGCCGAGTACGTCGTCATTTTCCTAAACTGTGTAGCTGGCGAACAACCTCAGTGTAGCAGACTAAGAGTGCTTTGGCGTCTTCTTCCATTTCAAGAAAGATGACTTTTTGTCGTATATTTGCCGTTCTTTCCGCCTTGACAGTAGTACATGCCAGAGCAGGTATTATTATACATCTCTGTTTCGCTTATAAATTTGTTAGCCAGTCCAAGAAAACAATGATTTGATCTCACTAGCCGAGAGCTGTTTAAGCTGCTCCCAACCCAGAGAACCATTGAGTCCTTCCTTCCAAGTGGATTTGAAGAAAAATACTTACCACGGAAGTGAAAGTAACATTGCTTGGGTGGACCAGTTGAAGCCTGTAATTGCAAAAGTTGGAACTTGTGCTACTCAAGGTATCTTTTTACTCCAAGTTATTGAAAAAAGGTTATTTAGTTTATTGCGTTTCAGATCTCTTGGCTTTCACGCGACGTCACTCCCCCATTTCTAAGCTTAAGGGCCAACAAAGTTTTTATCCTCATCAGGCATAAGAGGGAATAAATTAATAGCTGCTTACAACTTTTCAGCTCTGTAGCTTGCTTCGTCTGGAAATTTGAATTTTAGAGCTATAGTGATATTTACTTTCTGGCCTGCGAACAGCCTCGTTCCCAGGGTCTCTCATCTTACCGCCCCCTGAGGCGAGCGCCTCACGGGGCGGTAAGATGAGAGTCCTTGGAAACGAGGTTCGCCTGCGAACAGGCTCTTCTCCTTTCAAGAAAGAAGCAGAGCCTGCTCGCAGGATGTCTACTTTCAAGTATTTGAGACCACAGATGAAGATGAAAGATCTAGCATATATACGATAAATAGTAGCTGGTGATGTGAAAACAATGTGATATTATTGTAGCAGAAGTTTGATCGTTGTCTTTGTTTTTATCCATTCACAGGGAAAATTCGCATAAGGTTTGATCAAAGATGGGCCCCCAAACGAACTGCTAGGATCGACTTATGGTTTGCTAGTCAAGTCACGGGGTTTTCGTTTGACATTGGGGACTCACCGACAGTTAATGGATATGGTAATAGATTGTTTTTGCTTTTATGTTGACGCAACAATACGATCATTTAAGGCTGCTCAAGGATTCTAGGAATCAACTCTACATATCTCAGCATATACCAGCACCCTTCGTTTCTCTCTCCGAACACCATGCGTCACTCGAAATATTTTCGTGAATACACAGTTGGCACATTTATCACTTTAATTTTCATTTTTTACTTTGAATATTTTTAAAACCGTAATACCATTGTAAAGAAAATTTTAACATCGTCGTATATTTTCCGTTTATGTTATAAAGGTGGAGATGCTGGGACAACTTCGAATGCTGCAGAGGTGCATGGGAAAGACCGAACCCTGCTCATATATTCCAACGTACTACCTGGCTATCTAGACTACACCACCGACGGTCACCTGCTGGTTGAAAACAAAGCCAAGGCCCTAAGTGATCACGTGACCATTTACATCAGTCACGAACGAGTTGAGGTCACCAACCACCGCGGTTACCAGGCTGTGTACGACAGCAAATATCTCTTTGTCCTAGATGGCGGGCCGATCGAGCATCCGGGATATCCCAGGGCCAAACCCGAGACCGATATCTGGCTGAGCATGAACCGAGTGATCAATGGTTCATACCGGGCTGGGACTGGTCTCTGTAAGGTGGCCATCTCCTGGGTATAGCAGTCCTATACTGAGTTCAAGAGGACGAAAAAGTTGGAAACACTTTCCAATTTTTTTCCTTTCTCACGACTGCACTGTAACAATGCTGTATTGTTACGAAAATAAACGCATTTTACTTCATATGAATGTTTTAGCCCTGGTTACTCTAATCTACCTCCAAAATACCCTTCACAATTTTTAAAACACGCAGAAACTTGAGCAAAAATTGTAAACACTACCGATGGGACAAATTCCAAAGTAAGACAAACTCCATGAATGATTGCTTGTCGATGAAAGCCAACACAGCCAATCAACCTTTTTCTGAGAATTTAGGAATTAGCCACAGAAAATGAAGGGTGAAGTGGAAATGGAGTGAATCTTTGCTAAATCCTAGCAACGAGTGAATATAGCTGGTATCTGTATATATGGGTTGTTAAGCAAGCGTGAGGTCAAGATGGCTGGATATTGGCCAAGTTCTTTTTGTTGCGTGTTTATGGACCGAAACGGGGTCTATTGCCTTCGGAAAATGTCCGAAAAATTTTCGGAAACGTTCGTCTTTCTTTCTAAACAATTTTAGAAAATCTTCGGAAATCTTCGGAAAGTGGTCGGAAATCTTCGAAAAATCGTCAAAAACATCGTCATTAATATATGTCTGGATTTATGAAAACGGTGCTAAAGAGCCCAACCCCTATAACCCTTATTTCACCTAGATTTCTCTTAACTCTAAGGCCGCCTCCAAGCCATGAAAACGGGCAAAAAATAGAGACAGGACCGCAATGAAAGGAAGATAAACGGGTAAAAGAAGGAAAAAAGGACTGACTTTCCTTTTAATTTTTATATCGTCCCCTTAAGAGATAATTTCTGGCGAGTAAAAAACGCTCGCTTAGTGCGTGATATCCATCCTTTAGCCTCGTTTTCATAAATCCAGACATATATTTCAACGGAACATGACTCGATGACCC
>JAHPZR010002375.1:0-5000 GCA_019787425.1 Platygyra sinensis
CCTAACCCCAACAATAGCTACAAAACAAAGAAAAACTTCATAGGTTTTAACGCCGAGGTAAACCCGAATCTAGCATGGTACTGAGGCAAAGTCATATGGCCGTCTCCTGAATTAAAACAATAACGCCAGAGCTCTTGATTGTCATAGTCTTCAATGAAGATATGTATTACCTTCTTTAGATTGTATAATTAAAGTCACGTACAGTTACACGGCTGTGCAGCGATCAGTATAAAACATGCGCTGTAGGCTTCTCATTACGGACTACGGACTTCTGACTGGGTATAAAACACGAACTGAGGTATGAAATGCGCACTAAACATTGAGGACAGGGTATAAATCACGCACTCAAGTATATAAAGGGGACTGCGGATTGACGGGAGACTAATCGATAGTTTTTAACTCCAAAAATTCAAAATAGTCGCCTTTATTGCTTAATTTATCACTACCTGGAGTTGACAGTTGTTGACTGGTTGTTCGTTAAGATACCGTGCAACAACCAGTAAGGCACTTTACGCTCTACTATCATAAATTCTGTTATCTTGGAAATCGAAACTCTGCGAGAAAAGAAGAATTGATATGTAGAGCAATCGCAGCCCTAACCTCCAATGTCTGTCGTATTGGGATGATAAATCACGCACAGTTTTACCAAAAGACATTTCTTGCGTGTAAACACTTTTTCATTTATATATGCATTATCTTATTAATTTATGCACCGTGGTCCCTTGGCAGGAAAGACGGCGTTTTGAACCTCTCAGTCCTTGTTTTATACCAGGTCTGCGTTTATGCTTCAGTCGATGCTTTATTGGCAGTCCGCAGTCCGCAGTCCGCACGCTCCGCAATCCTATTTTATACTGGCCTTCTGATACTGACCGATAGGCGCAGACAAAAGCCCATCACTGGGAGTGTGCAAATACCCCGTATTTTTGTCACGGAAACAGTGACATCATTTTCGTTGAAAGGCAACCTCGTTCCAAGGGTCTCTTATCTTACCGAAACCGTAGCAACGATGTTGCTGGAAAGACTGGGTTTCAGTGTTGTCTCTGTTATGGCCGCTTCCATGTGGTCTGCATTCGAAATTTGTTGTCGCTCATTTATGAAGGTAAGAGAGTCTAATAATGCTTTTGTTATGTCAATGTAATCTTAACGATACAGAGTCAGCTCTTTTTGCCTCACAAAATGAAGAAGAAAACGCGTCTGCGTGTTTATTATATAGAGAATGGCGTACTCTTTGAAGGGAACCAACAAGGTTTCTGTATCATCCTCCATGTCTTTTCCGTCATGTACTAGCAGTTTTAAAAATCAGCAAAAGACGATCGAATTTGGTGACCATTATTGAGTGCATTTATTATGTATTTTGTCACTCTTTCAGCCCGCAAATTCACAGGTACCTCAACAAACAGATCCGGTGTTTACACAAAGGTTTAAATTTGGTTTGCGTCAGGGTCACGTGAAATTCGCTATTTAGGTTACACAATACCCTCGTGGTTGTCCTTCTGAAAACAAATTGTACCTGCGCTGTTTTTAAGGTAACTACCACAAATTATATATCAATAGAAACGTTATGATCTATTAATTTCCTGGAAATTATCTCCTAATTAGGTTGTGTTTGTGTTCAGAAAAAAGAAGCCCAGAAACAGGAAACAACCAATTTTTGATTTGGCTGAATTAATTGCATATCAGACACCGACAGGTTTCTTTCACAGGTCACAGATTTAATATATTAAAATCAAAAAGCAAGCAGTAGTATTGGCGATGTAAGAATTATCCGAGATTCCCAAGAGGTTTATGGATATTTCCATGCACTGACAAATGTTTCACGGCTGTATAATTTTAATGAAAAATTTCTAGGGGTGGTATATGTACTAACTGGGTTGAAATATAGCTTTCACACATATATTTTATTGTTATAAGACAAATTGTGATAGCAAATTAAACTGTGTTATTTATATCTTTTTGAAAATCCTAACAACGAGTATGCACCAAACAAAAAGAACAATAGCAGATGTTCGATATATCCAAATTCTAACACACATTTTGCTTTGTTGTAAGTCTCGTAGATCTGAATATTAAAGGACACTGGAATGTTCACAAGTGTGCAATGTTTTTTTAACCAGAACGCCTGGAAGCCACGTTAGAATTTTGATTAATCAAATTACTACTTCAAACTATTGCATCTTTATAAAAAGGAACACAAGAGCGACCCGGTCAGAGTTACAAATTTCAAGATCACCTTCATGGGTGAAAACTGGCATTTTATCCTCGGTATGCCATTGTTTAAGAAGCAAACTGGCGCAGAAACCCATTATTTCTGTTCAGAGCGTGATTGTATGGTTTGCTTGAATGACAACTACCAAAGGCTTTTGCTTCAGCCAGTCTTAAATATAGCGGTCGTTAGCACTTCGTGATTCACCTTCGATTTATGGAAATTGATCGATCCCTTAGAAGACCGCTTTGTTACTGACTGTTTGTGAGCTTCAATAATCCAAGAAGTCGACGCTCGAAAATCGCAACGGTTTAATTTATCCTTAATGTGAAATTCTTAAACGATTTTAGTCATTTTGTCATACGTTGCCACTATATCTCACGATATGAGCTTGCCTTTGATCAGACGACAGTGGCACCTTTAAAAAAGAATGACGAAGTTTGAAAGAAACTGATACATATTCTCGATATGACTTACACTATCATTGTAATGAGACTGTATGAAAAGTTTACGAATTGTGAAAATATCCATTAGAGGTTAAAGGAAACAGGATTGGTCTTGTCGTGACCCTTAGAATGATTCGTTGGAGTGAATGACCAGCTCACTCTTTTAAGTTATTTTTATATGTTATTTTCTTGTTAAAAAGAATATTAAATGACAAAAAAAATAGCACCAGTTGATGCTATTTCTATCAGTTAATATTCGTTAGAAGTAAAATAGAAATAAAATAGCGATAAAATAGATGTAACACTACATGTGTGAAAGATATATTTCAAGCCATCTAGTACAGATACCACCCCTAGAATTTTTTTTTATTAAAATTATACAATGAAGCATTTATTGCATGGAAATATCGATAAACCTCTTGGGAATCTCGGGTAATTCTTACATCACCAGTATTACTGATTGCTTTTGGATTTTAATGTGACCTGCAAAAGAAACCTGTTGATCAGACACAGGCAGTAATGTTTAAGCACTGCACAGTGTTAATCAGATATCATCAATCTCTGAAAGGGTGTCAGGTTTTTTGTTGTTGTTGTTTTCTTATTGGTTATCATTTTATAGACCTGTACAGTCTCGCTATAATTATAATTGTTAGTATCATTTGTCTTTTTTTTTTTGATTCCTTCAAGAAATTCCGCTTTCCTCTTCTTCTTGAGCCTGGCTTTGATTTTATCGCTGTCCAAGGACTTCTCTCTTCGTTTTGGCATGTTTCATGCCCTTAATAAGGGGTGATAGACAGCATGGGAGAACAAGTTGACTCAAGAACCAAAACTGCAAGAATGCTAGGGAGGCTCTTGTATTAACAGTTCCCATATGAAACTGCTTCACACAAAAATTTTGATGGTTATGAGCATTATGATCCCTAATTGTTTCAAAATGAAAAATGTTTCTTTCTAAATAACTTGGATGCATTTAAAGATTTTACTATTATTTTTGGGAAATGTTGGGGTTAATAGCAATCTTTTTTTTTTGTTATTATGCAGAACATTCAGAAAACGAGCCCTCCTAAGGTACTGTGTAACCTAATAAGCACAAATGACTTGGTCGGGTTGTAGCAATAAAAGGAAGAGGAAATTAATTTTGCTTTTGTTACTATTATTGAACAATTGTCTTAGCGACTTTGTTAACTTGTTATGATTAGTTTACTTTGATTATATTTATCACCAAATCTTATAAAACCTAGTGGACATATGCTAAAAAACTGTTAAATTTGGCAACCAACTCTTTCAATCATTAACATCATCAGAGTGCCAGGCAAAAACTTGGTGTTGTTATAACTTAAGTTTGAATAAAAAAGTACATAACACGAATTCCAGGGCACAAAACTGTGCCTATATACAAGTGCGAATGAACCTACATTATCTGTTCTGGCAACTAATATTTAAGATTCAGTTACCAAAATTGTTGGCAACTTTTGTGCGGTGTGAGATTGAAATATAGCTCAACTGTAATTGAATGCAAGCATCGATTTCTGGCATGTTATTTGACGAAATTGGCACAAACTCTATTAAAACTCTACAAAGCAAATTGTGATTAGCTGCCATCTTGAAGTTTCTGCTGTTTACTCTGCCTACTCTCCTTGAAGTGTCCCTCCACCTCAGAGAAAGGCAATTCATGTGTGAATTTATCAATTAAATAGACTCAATTTTGAGTCCAGAGTGGAATTAAACCCATGACCTTCCTAGCACAGGTCAGATGCTCAAACTACTGAGATACCGTATACTTATGGTCAGTCTGATTATTTACCAGTTTCATTTGTTTAAAAAACTGTTTTTAAACTGTCATTGAAATTCAAATTTATCTTTTGCTTTTTTAATATCACTATTGTAAGACGAACATGCAAGACCAAGTAGACCTGTAAGTGCAAGAATTGGGTTTTCTTGATTTAAGTGAGCCAGGATGCAGCTACCTGTACATCTCAAACCTCAAACATTAAGAGCAATCTTCCCAGGTTTGAATGAAGAATTTAGTGTTTCTTTTTTGGCAGAAAAGTTCAAGAATTGTGGTCAGCTTTTTACCCAGTTATATGGTTGCAAAAAGCTTGAACAAACTTACCCTGAAATGAAGTCATATACATGCAAGTATTGTAAAAAAAGCTTTAGTTACTCATCATATTGCAAGAGACATGAACGAACGCACACAGGAGAGAAGCCCTATGCATGCACGTATTGTAAAAAGTACTTTGGCCAGTCGTCAGTTTGTAAGCTACATGAACGAACTCACACAGGAGAGAAGCCCTATACATGCAAATATTGTCAAAAGTGCTTTACCGGCTTATCAAATTGCAAGAGAC
>JAHPZR010002375.1:10000-27500 GCA_019787425.1 Platygyra sinensis
TTCACAGTTCAGTTCATAGGTAACTGTTAGTATACTTCCTACTACCTAAACAACACATTTGGATTTGCAGATTGAGAGAACTTCATCCAACTCAAAACAACTTCTTAAGTTATTTGAAACATATACACCTATTAGAAAACAAGACACCAAGTAACACTAAAAAATGGAAGCCTTTTCTACCTTCTCTTAATCAGGTCTCCTGAGCCCTTGGTTTAAAAAACATTAAATGCCAGAGTTTTTCCTCCAAATACATATCTTTATAACATAGTTATACTTTTATTGGAACTGGCTTTTCACCCTTAAGGAAATTAAGGAAAAAAAGGAAAGAATGTATAAAACACGTATGTATGAGCAAATAGTGCAACTTTTGTAATGTTTTAGTGTAGTGTACTGTATATTTTTGTAAGTAGTGTAAGTAGGGTAGTGTACTGTATATATATATATATATATATATATATATATATATATATATATATATAGACACGTAGACTTGAGCTAGGTCAAAAACATTTATTTGCTACTCTGAGTTTCATGCCTCTAACGAGACAATCATCAGGCAACTGCCAAAAAGAAAGAATACATGGTGTATTATAGTGATTATGAAATTTTGAAAAAACGGTAACAATTCGCAATTGGCTGAGGTCTATAGCAACGGTAACACAATTTACAATAAACTGTTACAAAACAATCTTAGATGCTCAAATAGTGACGCTACTTTGAAAAAAAACAAACGGTAATAACAACGGTTAAACAATTTTCAGTAAACTGCTAAAAATAAACTGCTAAAAATAAATCTTATAAGCTCAAACGATCACGCTATTAAGAAGGAATTTCTTTGCATGTCTGCAACTGTTATTTTCCATTGAATTTGATGACAACACCTCCAAATGCCGTTTCCAGAGAACATTAAACACCGACATCGAAACAAAAATTAAGAAACCAAACAATCTACTTATTCCCGCTGACAAAACCACAAATTATTATTCAATGAACACTGCAACCTACGAGAAGCTGATTACCGAGAATGTGACGAAAACATACAAAAAGTCAAGCCCTAAAGTTGTAGATGAATTAAACTCCCAATCTGCAAGAGTAGCTGAAAAACTTGGATTAAGCAACCGCATCGAAAAACTTGCAGAGAAAGAAGCGTTTGTAACCTTGAAAGACCACAAGCCTGAATTTCACGCACATCCAACATGCCGCCTAATCAACCCGTCAAAATCCGAGATTGGCATAATCAGTAAACGCATTCTAGACGAGATCAACACCACCATAATCCAAAAAACGCAAATCAATCAATGGAAAAATACATCCAGCGTCCTGGAATGGTTCAGAAACTTAGATCAGAAAGAAAACCTCTCATTCATATGTTTTGATGTGTGTGACTTTTATCCCTCGATCACTGAGCAACTACTCGCCAAAGCACTCGACTTCGCTAACACCTACAGACCCATCAGCGCCGATGAAAGGGAAATCATTTTTCTTTCCAAGCAATCCCTGTTATTTTCCAATGATTGCCCCTGGGAGAAAAAATCTTCTTCCAGCAGATTTGATGTTACCATGGGATCTTTCGACGGTGCTGAGACATGCGAACTGGTGGGTTGCTATTTATTGTCCTGCCTAACCAAACAGTATGGCAACAGCATTGGCCTTTACAGGGACGACGGTTTGGCAGTGTTTAACGCAAAGCCGCAGCAGATCGAAAAAATCAAGCAGGGTTTCTGCAAAATTTTCCGCGAAAACGGCTTGAAAATCACAGTCGAAGCCAACATCACTAAAGTAAACTTTTTAGATGTCACCCTTGACCTCCAATCTGGCAAGCATTATCCCTACACAAAAGAAGGAAACGTTCCACTCTATGTTCACAAGAAGTCCAATCATCCGCCATCCATCCTAAAAAATATCCCGGAATCCATTAACAAGCGCCTCTCAGAAATTTCTTCCGACAAGGAATCCTTCGAAAACGCTAAAGATATCTACCAAGATGCCCTCAACAAGAGCGGCTACAATTACAATCTGTCCTACAGAAATGCGCCCCCAGAAACCAAACAACGCAAGAATAGGCCAAGAAACATCACCTGGTTTAATCCCCCATACAGCCAAAATGTCAAAACCAAAGTTGGAAAGTGCTTCCTCACCTTAATTGACAAACATTTTCCCAAATCAAATCCTCTGCACAGAATTTTCAATCGCAACACTCTCAAACTCAGCTATAGCTGTATGAACAATGTAAAAGCAATTATCTCTAATCACAATAAAGTCGTCATTAACAAGTCATCAAACTCACCCGTTCCAGCTATCAACACGTGCAATTGCCGCAACAAAGGATCCTGCCCTTTGGACGGAAAGTGCAACGAGCAGAATATCATCTATCAAGCAGAAGTCACAACATCTCACTCAAAGCAAACCTACATTGGTCTTTGCGACACATCATTCAAATCGCGTTACAGAAACCATACATGTTCCTTCAGAAATGAACGGTACAGAAATTCCACTGAGCTTAGTAAATATGTGTGGGGCTTGAAAGACAAGAAAGTTGACTACCAAATTAAATGGCGGATTGTTAGGCATGCAAGATCCTATTCAAATGTAACGAAGAAGTGCAATCTATGCCTGTGGGAGAAGTACTATATAATTTGTAGACCGAACATGGCGACCCTGAACAACCGAAATGAACTTGTATCCAGTTGCAGACATGCAAAGAAATTCCTTCTTAATAGCGTGATCGTTTGAGCTTATAAGATTTATTTTTAGCAGTTTATTTTTAGCAGTTTACTGAAAATTGTTTAACCGTTGTTATTACCGTTTGTTTTTTTTCAAAGTAGCGTCACTATTTGAGCATCTAAGATTGTTTTGTAACAGTTTATTGTAAATTGTGTTACCGTTGCTATAGACCTCAGCCAATTGCGAATTGTTACCGTTTTTTCAAAATTTCATAATCACTATAATACACCATGTATTCTTTCTTTTTGGCAGTTGCCTGATGATTGTCTCGTTAGAGGCATGAAACTCAGAGTAGCAAATAAATGTTTTTGACCTAGCTCAAGTCTACGTGTCTATATGTTGATATATATATATGTTGAAAAAAGAAAAAAAAATACACCTCTATCCTACAAGCCTTTTTCGTGATCACTCACTCTTCGGAGGATTTTAATTTATATATAATGTATTTTTCAGAGTGAAGATGATGACAGTCTGGTTGCTAATGATAAGGACATCAGGGATTACTTGGAAGGACGTACATTGCTCCCTGTCTCGAATCCTGTTGTTGAAGCAGGTCCCAGTAGCACAGATAGAGAAGTTGCTCCACCATCAAGCTTTGAGCGAACTGATGCACATTTGCATGTAGTAGAAAAGATGCCATCCTCTGATGTTTACCAACCTTCTAGTAATGAAGATACTACAAATATCATGAGTCAGTCTGAAACATCAAATGAATTGACCAAAAAGAGGGAATTGGATGTCCTGGTAGAAATGTTCCCCAATTTAAAGCAGGAGCGAGTCGAACAGGCTCTGGAAAGTGCTGGCTCAGACTTGGGGAAAGCCATCAGCATACTTCTTGAGGAAAATCATACAGGTGTGTTTGTATGCAGTTCACCAGGGTAAATAATATTGGGATACATCAGATGAATAATATTTAATGTTTTTTATAGTTTGGTTTGCTTGTGTCTTTTGGTACACTTAATTGGCAATTATATCAAAACTGTAATGTACCACTACCAGTTGATCACCCTAGCTCATCCCTAAAGGGATAACACAGTGTATGTTGTATCATCTGCCCAGTTAAGTTTCAATATTTTCTTTTAGTGTATTGTAAAATGATGTAACTTGAAAATGATATATTAATGCTGTGGAAACTGTCTTGTAGGCCATAATGTGAAGTTGTCATTTCTTACGCTTCAGAACTCTAACAAGCGGCCATGTTTATTACACATTAGATTCTCTCTAACCACGTGACAATGTTTTCTCTAAGGGGGTTGGGTCAGGCCTAAAATGTAAATGTACTCTATAACTTTCGCTACAATATTTTTTATCAAAAAGATATTAGGCATTTGGTGCATATGTAAGCTGATGGATATAGAGGGGAAAACTGTCATTTAAAGTCCTTTTCCTTCCATAGGTATCACTTGTGTAGCCACTGAAAGCTCCAAAGAAGATGATGAGTGGCTTTGGGATTCACCCTTAGCAGTGATAGCCAATGCAAAGTTTCCAGCAAACTCTCTTAAAGCATTTACTGAGGAGGCTGTGAAGCCATTTGGCTGTGATCTTGATGTAGAGGTGGACAGGAACAGAGATATTTTGAAGCAGATGCTTAGAAAATATAAAAACCCCAGCTTTGACATAACTAAACGCTTGTGTGTTGAATTTGTTGACGAGCTAGGAATTGATGCAGGCGGTGTATCAAGGGAATATTTCCATCTGTTGATGGAAAGGTTAAAACAAGGACCTGGTGGAGCTATTAATGTTTTTGAAGGTCTACCAGGGCATCTATTACCAATCCACAATTATGATGTTTTGTCAGGTGGTTTGTTCATCTTGGCTGGCAAAATGATTCTTCATGCTATCTTGAATGACTGCAGTGGTGTCCCAGGAATTTCTCCAGCTGTAGTCTCATATATAAGCACTGGAAGTCGAGATTCAGCAGTGGAATATATTACTTTGGAAGACATTCCAGATCCAGATTTGAAAGAAAAGCTCACCCAGGTTTGTTTCATTTTTAAAATATTGAAGGTTGCAAGAAAATTCACTGCTAGATTTTATAATAATTTAATACATAGCATGGTCATGTTGGGTGGGTAGGTTCAAATTGTGTGGTGAGTTCATAAGTCAAAAGAAGGAGTACATAGACTACAAATGATGCATTGGAAGAAGCAAGATATGCATAAAGAGAATCCTATTAGTTGTATTGAAAGAACTTTCATGCCAGAAAGTAAAAGAATGCCAGAATTCCTTTGTAACGTATTCTTTAATTTTTTCAAAAAAGTACATTTTTTTGTGCAATATTATTAATACTCTCAATGCATAAAACTTAAATTAAACACAATGATCGTAATGTCTGTTTACTTCATGTTTCCCTGTGAACAGCTTCTTCAATGCAAGAAAGAATTGTTGGCAGATTTTACCAATTCATCGAGCCCCATGAATATCTCAGAGCTGCTGATATCCGCTGGCTACCCTCACATAAGCATAACAGAAGAGAGACGACACCTAGCATATGAGTGCATTTTGGTGTATGAAGTCATCACAAAGCGCATCCCTGCCCTAGATGACTTGAGAAAGGGACTGGCCTCTGTCAAAGTGTCGCAAACAACACTCCTAGATTTACTTGGGAGACTTCCTGATGTTCAGCAACGTGTGTTTCCTCCACACACTGGCAAAATTGATGTCATGATGCTCAAGTTACATATGGAATGGAGAGAAACTGCCGATCCTGTTAACCAAAGAGCTCAACAGTTTTTCCTCCATTACATAGACGAGTTACATGAGAAAGGTGATCCTAACATTTCATATGACTACCTTCATGTACACTGTAGTAGGTAAATAACCCTGTCACTGAGATAAAGTTTATGATGGCAGCAGTGCCGGGGTGGTGGTGGTGGTGATGATGATGATGATGATAGTGATTGTCAAACTCAGTGGTAACTGTTTTGGTATTCTCAGTTGGTGTAAATGTTGATGGTTTTCTACAATGAATATTTTGTGAAGAGGCTCATAGGAAAGTCAATTTTGATTTAAATGGGAACAAGGACTGTTGAACAATATTGATGTTGTATTTTCATGACAAATTGCCCCAAAATTGGAAGGTATTATGAATACAGTGCACTTTCATAGTTAGCTGGATCAAAAACAACAAGAAAATCTTACTGATATTATTTCTTTAAACAACAGATGGTGCTGATACCAATGAAACATTAGAAGACCTTGTACTCTTTTGGACTGGATGTCCATCATTACCTCCAGACATAACCAACAAGTTACTCGTGAAGTATCTCGACAATCATCCAAGCAAAGTCTTGGCAGAAAGCAGCACATGCACTTTAGAACTTTCTATTCCAGTAGTGCACAATCAGTACAGTGTATTTAAGGATTACCTTAATAAGAGTATTGCTTATGGAAAAATTGGTTTTGGTAAGATATAGGCATGAAAGTCTGATTCTTCTTTACCTTACATGAGTTAACAGTTGTGTTATTCTTGGTTCCACAAACCATTTTAATGCATAAAATATCATTTTGCATAGGACATTAAATAAAAAAACATGTAGAATGATAATCACGAAGAGATTTAATAAGAGAGTTTGGCTGAATGAGAGGGTGTAACTTGAGGTTTTCGAAAAAAATCTGTGATTGTTACAATTACCCAAAATTCTATCTTAATGGGGTTGTTGTTGCTCCTTTATTGATAGAAATTTCTACTGCTCCAATTAATTCAAAATCTCAATTTATTAATTTCCTATGCAATGGTAAAGGAAAATATGCCTGTGGGCCCTTTATATAAAACAAGAAAATTTCCAAAACAGTGTAGGTTACTTAGGAAATGTTCCATGTTCAAAGTTCAAGTTACTCAGGAAATTAACTGTTTTGTTATCAGCATGACAAACTAAACACAAAGAGCTTACAAGAGCTCATTGATGAGGATATAAACTTTTCCGCAATGTAGCCATCGCTTTACGTTACTTGCTATTGTTTTGAGTGATTGCAAGTCAAGGCTAGATCTCAGGTTCAATGTGTTTATACTAAGAAGCATCTAGTACAATGGCCCCATAATAATTATCATGTATGTTTTCCCCAGCCGTTCAAAGTGTTACATTCTTTTGTATCAATAGGGCTGTTGGATTTGAGATTATAAGTGATTATTGTTCCTGTTTCCCGTTTACATTGTCATTAATAATTCTTGGCGTACTGACATGATGTACAACAGTTACCAACTTAAACTAACTATATTTAGAGTTCATAATATTTCCATGTGCATGAAGTTAATACAATAAATCATGAACAGCAGTTTAAATAAAAAGATGCAATCTGCAATACCACTTGATAGGCTATGATTCCATCATGATCACCAGTTTGTAAGACTGCATCTCTGGCTTCTTGCAGTGACAATTCTTGGTTATGTGTCAGGGTAATAATTGTGTCAGGTATGGAAACTGCATAGTCACTCTGCACGTCAGGTACAGGCCCTTCTTCATCAATCCCATAATGGTCAAAATTAACACCCTCTCTGGCTGTCACATCTGTCACAGCCTGATATCCAGAATTTCTGAAATTTAACATTCCCTGGATCCAGAGCTGATTGGGAGAGAAATTGCATTGTGTGCTTACAGGATGATTATTCCACTGACCGATAAATTGGTTAATTGCATTATTAACCAGGGGAATGTAGACAAGATGAAGACAAAACAGATGCACCTCATCTGTTGGATCTAAAATTCCACTCTGCTCAAGAAAGAGAAAAATGTTCAAAAAGCGGCTTACAATAACCCGGTTGACATCACACCAGAGACGCTCTATTCTTTGGTTATGAACAGATTTTCCAGTGATGTGGCTGCCTCTATTTAAACCTCTTTCTTGCAGCATGAAGCGTGCAACTTCTATGTTTTCCATTCCAAGATCACTGCGAACTCTTGATGGTAAATTGTAGTGTTCAACAGCTGACTGGAAATACTGCAGCACAGTTGAAGCCCTGTTGTTGGTTGATGCCTGAAGGAATACTATCATTCTTGAAAAACCATCTAAACCACCATGAATTACAATTCTGTAGGGTTGGATTAGTTTGTGGTTGCCATCAATGTCCCTGTTGGACACAATGGAGACATTCATTTCACTGCACTATCACATGTAACTTGCGTTTAAAAGTTTATATCTGCCTATATGACTAGTGGTAATAATAATAACAACAACAACAACAACAACAATAATAATAATAATAACAATAATAATAACAACAACAGTAATAATAACAACAACAACAACATCAACAATGATAGTACTAATCATAACAACAGGGGGCCTTTGTTGACCATGGGTAACAGGCATGATAGTCGGATTTTTGAACTTATCAGGGGAAGTGGGGGGGGGGGGGGGAGCTGGGAAATTGGATTAGGGTTATTAGTGAGGGTTCTAAATAGAATTGGAGGAGGTATTTCAAATCATAACTTGAATTGGTATTAATGCCCATGCATCAAAATTACAGCTTCACCTCCCTTGTATCAGAGATTTAAAACCAGTGTTGCCTCTGAGGGTGGGGGCTCCCAAATAACAAGGACAGGAAAGAGGTTCCAGAATCCTGTTTTGTGGGCATAGCTTGAAATGCTTTTCAAGCCTAATAGGTAACAATTCTGAAACAGCACATTATCTCCTAGCTGTCATTTTTTTCGGCCCAAGACCCTAAAAGGTACCGCAAAAGCTCCACCTGTAGACCCTTTGGGGCTGAACACAGTTACCCTTAAAGAGGCTGGAAAAGGTTTTTAGCTGCACGCACACACCATAACTAAGACGCACGCGTCAGCTGAATGAATCAAAATTAGCACACGGGAAGTTAAATCTTGCGCAAAATCGCGCAAACCGGAAATAAAATCTGCGGAAAACAATTGTTTTTAGCTCAAAATTCTGCTCGGTGACCTATCTTGATTTTTTGCATGCACGCACCGTTCACGACGGCACTTCAAATATAAAAATTACGGGGAAAATTATAGAATTTAGTATTTTCTGTAAGCCATAAATCGCATTTTATTTCAATATCTTAAATTCTGCTAGATAATTTTTTCCCATACTGTCTGACAAGTTAAAGAATTTAGGGCACTTTCCAACAAAGAAATAAAAATGGTGGCTCACCAAATTAGTTTTTCAGATAATTTACAAAAACTGAAATTTAGTGGAGGTTTTTGTGGACCTTGTGCATTGCCATGGTAACTGATATGACATCACAAGTACCCTCAAAGTATAGCCCAACAATAGAGTTGCGAGGAGACATAGTTTGCCCACACAACGAAATATTCTTTTTTGTAATCTTCCATCGTTTCACAAACACTCCAGCAATGAAAAACCCTTTCGAGCCTCCTTAAAGAAATAGTCTCTGTCTGACTGTTTTGTGAAGAGGAGTTGAGTGATGATGGGGGGCCTGTTAAAAAGGGAGAACCCTTTGAAAGGAGATAATGTTAACTGAATAGCACTTCAACAAATTATTTTACTTTAGGGAAAGTTAATTTAATATGACAAGGGGGGGAGAAGATATTGAGGGGGGGGGGGGGCTCTGAAAAAATTGTTGGGCTAGGAGAGGGGCTCTGACATTTTTACTACCAAAGGGGGATGGGGCTCATAAAAAATTGAACCCCTTGCTGGGGCTGCTAAAATTTCAAGCTTCGAGTTTCAAAATCTTCATTCCTCCCACCCCCTTGTCATATTGAATGAATTTTCCCTTACCATAACGCATTAGGGCATGGCACACTGTACACTCTCCGAATTATCTGCTGTGCTGCCCTTAAAGTGGTGACAACTGGGTCCACTCTTTGAATAGATTCTTGAATGCGATAGCGCTGGATTCGTAACCCCCTTTGCCTCAAGCCCCCTTCAACCAGGCGTCGACCAGCGCTTGGTGTCACTTCAAGAATTTCCCTCACGTATTCGTCAAGGTCATCGTTGGAGACATCACTGAAATCCTCTCCCACACCAACTGGCAAGCCAAATTCGTGTCTTCGACGGCGCAAAGTTCTTTCGGAGATTCCAAGAATTCTTCCGATATCAGCCCAGCGAAAACCGGCGTCATTGTGCAGAGTTTGCAGCTGTTCCTGTAAGATCTGTAGCCTTGGTCTGCCAACTAAACCGTTCCTCGCCACAGCAGACAGACGATCGTTCAGGGACAATGGTGCAGTAAACGTAGAGCGTTCCGAGTCCTCGACAATTCTGTCAAAGTCCCTTGAAAGTTCGTTCATAATCAACACAAGTTCGTTTAGTTCAGAAATCACGCCAACTTCATCAGGGAAGGCTTCTTCAATTCTTAGCATCAAAGTGACAAGAGTTCTCTCGTTTTCTCGTAAACGACGACTAAAAAACTCAGCAGTGTCGGAGGAGGCAGTGTTCCTTTGCCCTTCTGCACTTTCCAGTAGCCGACCCAAAGACGTAAAAAATCCATCTATGTTGGGTAACCAAATCCGTGCACCTTGCATACTGCAGTGCTTTTCAAACTCACTGTACTATAACTCATCTACCCTTATCTCCGCCATATTGAAAGTGTTTTAGTTCCCAGAGCCTTTTCGTATATATGACTTCCGGTCATTTCTATTTCCGCTTCCTCATCTTTTAGTTTTATTGCGCATCTTTTAGTTTTATACGGTCACGCACGAATGATTCAGGAAAGCGATTTAAGCGATACAACATCGATGTATGTCACTCAAAATTGATGTATTCTGGACGAAATTGATTTATGTTATTTTCAAATTTGTATTATCACGCATAACAATAATTTATTTAACAAAACATTGATGTATTCACGTTCGAAATTTTGTCCGCAAAAAACCCCCATACAAGGCTGCGAAGGTCGCGGTAAATTAAATATGCAGAGCCTAAAATCCCCCCAAAAAGTCAGCAAAATAAAAGAAACATGACAGCAAGTTCGATAATTCAAAATGATACAAAAAGCTTCTTAAAGCAGAAAAATGTTCAAAATTTCGCAAACGGGCCTCGCTGCGTGACAGCATGTTTAAAATAGTTTTCCCGCTCAAAAAAAGCGTCAGTTTTTGCTTACGAGTTTTCAGTAATTTTATGGCTTGTGGCTTTACTAGTCGTTCTAAAATCTGAATTATATACTGTAAATTATCATGTATTGCTTTCTTAAATTCAAGAAGCTTGTTTCAATACGCGATCTGTTCTCAAAGTTCTCTTGTAAGCTAAACGTCTTCGTAAACGCCAGGTTCTATTTACCTTTCAAACCTTTTTTAGTTTCCGTGACTTAGCTTTTTGGTTTAAAAACTAGAGCTTTGACTCCTTTCTCGTTAAGGCTGAACACTTCGTCTTTCGTCTACTGAAATCCGATTAAAAATAACAAGACAAACTGTCAGAAAAAGTTCTCTTTAACCATGTTGAAAAATGTCAAGCAAAGCGGTCCAATAACGACTGTTTCTCCAGAACCTCGTCCGACGACTTATGCATCCTTTAGTGCATTGATGCCCTCTGATTTCTTCGTAACCAAGCTACTTGAACAAAACATTTTGTTTCAGTTTAGCTGTGTTGTGTGTAGCTTGCCAAAAGCGCCAGTGCTAAACAAGTCACGAAGACCTTTCCAAAAAACCAACGTTGTGGGGGACTCTATTTGCCGACGAATAAACACAGTGTGAACTCTAAGTTTAAAAAAGGCACTGCCGAGCATCTGAAAAGTCCATAAATACCGAATATGCTCAATGGCAGTTTGTTCGGTGAAAGACAAACCAAAAGACAACTTCGCCGTACGAACTGGAGCCCGAGCTATGTTATCAGTGGCTCAATTAACTGTGCAATTCACGAGTTACGTTATGATTTAAGACAATCTAAAAAAGCGCCCTCCCCCTTCGAATAACTACACCCAGTACTCTCTTCAATCTAGAAGAAAAGCGCCCCGGCCGGGCACTGATCAGAACGTTTACGGTAGAACGATTAATAACGATGTCACAGCTTAAATATTGCGTTCTGCGGTCCAGGTAATGAGTTTTTTCAGCAAATCTTGGCTAGAAATCGCAGAAAGTCGAAATGGCAAAACATTTTGAGGGAAATGATTCTGAGTAATGATTTTTTTTGGACTTTGTGACAAATGTTTCTCCGATTTGCCTGTAGATACCAATTTTAACTAAACTGGATATTGATAACGGCATAAAAGAAAATCACAAAAATGATTTTCTATAGAAATTAACTGCCGCACTTTTGGAAAACATATCATCTAGCAGAAAGTGGCTAAAATTTGGGTCACGCTCATTCAGGATTAAGCGGCGATATTTTTTTGGCACCCCGCGAAAACCGAAGAATTAAAACTAATATATCTCAGCAAACCAATAACAGGACATATTTTATCCTACCACAATAAGAGGTTCTGGTATTTTTACCAAGTGTCCTCTAAGCTCACCTACAGTTGCCCGAAATTTCGGCTATTTGGGACATCTTGCGAGAACAAATAATTACTGATGAGGTGATATCTCCACTGAGAAACATGAACGACTACATCGACAACTGTCATAGTTGCCACGCATATCTTTTAAACTGTGAAAAGATGAAGGTCAAGTGCAGACCTCAATCTTTTGGTTCTGCCGGGTTTTCTCTGACATTTTCCTATTAAGAAGATTCCAGCTATAGGGAGGAGTCATTTTATTACATAAAAGTCAGTGGTATACCAAGTGGTAACAAATTGATGAAAACGGTACGATATCCACACATGTGAAGATATGATATCCTTATATGTGAAGATATCGATGATTTCACTGACATCAGATTTGTCTCTTAAATTGTACTTAAATTCGTTGGTGTATCATCGAAACATCTTTGGGTCTTCCTCGAAAGTCCTCGGCAACCTTCGGACATCTTGGGAAATTTTCGGAAATTCTCGGAAAAAGGTTCGGGAACGTTCGTCTGGTTTTCGGGACAATTTTAAAAACTCTTCGGAAGTGTTTGGAAAGTGGTCGGAAATCTTCCGAAAATCATCAAAAACGCCGTTATCAGTACGTTTATATAATAAAAAGAACATTAGACGTTAACTCGAAGATACGAATTTAATGTTCTCGTTGCAAGAGCATATTGTTCTTGCCACTCGAACATAAAATTCATATCTTTTCGCCACCATGTAATATCCTTTATCTACTAAAAACATATCGAACCCAATTAAAGTACTTAACCACAATGTTCTACAATTATAAACATTGGTCATTGGCTAAAGATTTTTTAATTTGTTTTGACTTGAGGCTAAGAGCAGACGGATTTTGTCTTTTAAATCCTCTTCGCGATTAGAAAAATCAAAAATATGAAAAACAGGGAAAGAGTTGAGACGGGTATGAGGTATATTTAAATCTTGCTCAAACAGACTCGACCCATCAAATTTCTTATTTATTTTCATGGGCGGCGGACACACCTTTCAGGTTTTATTTCATTTTGTTAGAAATCTCGAATAAACAGTATCCTATTGCTAGAACTATCGTCACACCCGATTATTTTTTAAATTAAATTTCCGAAATTCTATATTTTCTAGGATTTACATCAAGTTAATGATTAGGTATATAGGTTAAGTTTACCATATATCACGTTGATGTTCTACTTACAGATAAGACAGCCAAAGAAAACGATAAAAAGGCCCATCAAAAAGCCCATCAGGTAAGTTCTGCAGTTGATTGTAGGATAAGTCGCTACAAAAGAAACATAATACATAAAGACAGATGCATTAATTTACAAATTATATCAAGATCAAAGTCTGCAATTAAATATATATGTCGAACATGAGCGTTAACTATGAGGTCCTTGCCATTAATACCTTCACTTAATTCAAGAAAACTTTATATCAATGGACAGTTTATTCCGCATCACGAGAAGTTGTTGTAAACATTAACTTATTTATTTAGTTATTTCGCTCTTTGCTTTCACAAACAAGTTTGCGTTGTAATGAAGGAGCGGCGTTTCTAAAACGAAAGTCACGGGTAAAGGGTGAGGGTCGAGGGTGAGGGTCACGGGTCGAGGGTCACGGGTCAAGGGTCAAAGGTGAGGGTCAAGGATAAGGTTTCATTCAAATTTTAATGAAACTTGTACTAAGCAAATCCATTACTGAACTAATTAATTGCCATTTATAAGAGTCCTTCCGTAAAACAACTATATGAATTAAGACGTCTTCCGTGAGGCAGCCTATACAAATTGATTGTACAGGCTACATCACTAACATAATTTTCTTAATATTTTTGAAGAAACTGCAACCTTTTTGAGAACTAATCTACTTCTTAATTGAACTAATTATAACATTATACGTCCAGAGTCCTGCCTGGTAAAACAACAAAGTAAAGAGGTCCTCCATGTGGCCGCCTATACGAATTAATCATACAGAAAGCTATATCAATAACAAATACTTTTTCTTAAAATTGTAAAGAAACTTCAACTTTCTGGACAACTAAACTATTTCATAGTTGAACTCATGATTATAACATGTAACATTTATACGTCCAGAGTCCCCTCTTAAAACGACAAAGTAAATAGGTCTTCTGTGTGTCTGCCAATACAAATTAGTTATGCAGAAGGCCAACACCAATAACTTCTCCTAGCAGTAACTGAACAATTGTATTTACTTTTATTTAAAATATTTAACACTTAAGGTGGCTTTGGTCAATTTCCAGAACGGGTCATTTTAAACGTTCTTTAATAGCTGATGCTGCAATTGTGATGTCAAACAAATGACCAATGACTGGCAAACACGACATGTTAACATTTGCACGACTCAGTAGCTCACGGTCTGGATCCGCCACTGCATACCGGCAGAAAAACGTTTACAGGGACCACATGGAACAATTCAATCCACCTAACAAATCCTGCAAATTCCCGTAACTCAGTGGGAATTTATTTTAGTGATTTATTTTATTATAAAATGTTTAAGCAGCAACCGGAACGATGATCCTGCTGGTATACGTTGGATCAATGTAGTGATCTAATCGGCTTCACAAATTAAATGAAGAATATGAAGGCAGAAACCGACACAACGTAGAATGATTTTTGAAGGTGTACTATATTTCGGCTGGCCAAACCAGCCTTCTTCAGGTACAATGGGAGTTTACATTGGCACGTGTTTTTATGTAGCATATTACCGGAAATACGTAAAAATAGTTGACAGTGTGAGTCAGACGCTCAGTGTGAGTCAGACGCTCCCCCAACCTCCGTGACTTACTTGTCACAGCTAAAATCTCCTCTAATTCTGCCAACCCACAACTTCCTTCTGGTTCCTTCCGCTGTGGCAAAAACTGCGCTACTTGTCCCTACATTTCCCACGGACTCACTACATATACCTTATTTTCCACCGGCGAAACGCGCTCCATAAAATCCAACCTGACCTGTGACACTAAAAACCTCATCTACATGATTCAATGTAACCGCTGTAATTTACAATACATAGGAGAGACGAAACGACGTTTAAAAGACCGATTTAATGAACACCGCCGTACAATAGATAACCCTAACACCAAATCTAAACCTACTACTGCTGCAGAACATTTCCTGTCCTCTCCTAACCACACTGCTAACGACATGCAATTAATACCCATCGAAAAATCTTCTCTAACCGAGACTCTATTCGCAAGGCCAGGGAGGCTTTTTTAATTCAAAAAGGCAGAACACTAGATCCTGACGGTCTTAACATCCGTGAAGAAACATTTTAACTGCATGTTTTCTTTTATTGTGTAAATTTATTATTTTATTTCACCATATGTTTATCTTTAATTCACACTGTCAACTATTTTTACGTATTTCCGGCAATATGCTACATAAAAACACGTGCCAATGTAAAACTCCCATTGCACCTGAAGAAGGCTGGTTTGGCCAGCCGAAATATAGTACACCTTCAAAAATCATTCTACGTTGTGTCGGTTTCTGCCTTCATATTCTTCATTTATTTTACTGTATCCTAAAATTTACAATTAAATAGACTCCTAGCAGCTTTTTAGTTTACCTCATAATTTTTTTATCGTTAGATCGAGCTGGAGGCCATTTAATTCCTTTCCAAACGCGCGGCGAGATCTAGCAAGCAAATGGATACACGAGCAGGCCTACCCCTCTCCCTAAACCCTTTGCGATGGGGTTCCGTCCCCCCCTGCCGGCCCGGGGGGCTACTTAACAAAGTTTAATACGGGGAGGCTCCGCCCCGGGGTCCAACCCCTTACCCTTTTATATAACATTTTGGCAGAAAAGGTACCCCTTTTATATACCTTTTATTGAAAGAAGGTACCCCTTTCACATACCTTCTTTAGAAAGTCTCGTTTTCAATTTCATGTAGTGCTTAATAAATAAACTGATACAGCCGTAAGGGTCGTCTATTCGAAATATTATAATTAAAGGCCCCTTTAAATGCCTAAATGACCGATTTCCCTACCCTTTTATATACCTCATCTTGTGAAATCCCTACCCTTTTATATACCTGAAACCTGAAAATGGTACCCTTTTCGGGCGCAGCCTCCCCGTATGGGCCATTATAGGGAGTACCCCCCCCCCCCCCCCCCAGGGGTTTCGTCTCGATTTTACCCTTGACCCTCACTTTTGACTCTCTACCTTTGTTCCTCACTTCTTACCCGGCTGACCTTGACTCTCGACCCTCACCCTTGACCCTCGACCCTCACCCTTGACCCTCGACCCTCACCCGGACTCGTGACCAGCGTTTTAGAAACGCCGATGAAGGAGCACCTGATGTCATGCAGGAATGATATTCTAAGGAGGCGTAAGGACAACCATACAATTTGCTTCCGGGCAATCGGTAAGTGCTGCATTCTCAGCCTCCTTTGTATGTTTGTGTTGTAGACATGTGTGTGATTATGTAACCTACTTAAGTATCAGCTTCATATACCACGCTACGCTGCAGTCGTACTGTCATCAGTTAATTATCGTAGATAATAGTTACAGAAGAATTGTATTTTACTGGCTCAGTACTACCTATTTGCTCATTTACACAACACCAAAAACAAAAACAGTGGAGAGTTTAATTTCAAGATTATGTCACTTAATGCTCGAGACATTCGAGACCTCCACAAGCGTAAATCAAAAACAAAAATCGGATATAACGTTTCTTCAAGAGACATATAGCACACCTGAGATTATAAACGAATGGAAATTTCAATGGCGCGGAGAAATGATTCCTAGTCATGGTTTAAATCATAGCACAGGAGTGCTTGTCCTTATTAATGAGCAGCTACAGTACGAAATAAAAAAAATACCGTAATCGACGATGAAGGTCGATATATATTATTGGAAATGACCATTTAAGAATCGCCATTTCTGCTGCTTAATTTATACGCTCCTACCAAACTAAATGAACAAAAAGTCTTTTTTCAAGAAACTTTATCTGCTGTTTAAAGTGCTAATTTTGATACAGAATGTAGGGTCATCATTGGCGGATATTTCAATGTTCATTTAGACGCCCGATCTCGATAATTCTGGAGGCCAAATGAAACAAAATCTACCGTTAGAAATATTCAAGATATCATGCTCGAATATAATCTCATTGATATTTGGAGACTACGAAATCCTGATAAAAGGCAGTTTACCTGGAGGAAAAGAAATCCTATTAAACAACGTCGTATCGACTTCTGGCTTAATTGTAAGCGACGACTTACAAGACGATGGCAAAAAGCAGAAATCATTGCAGCTATTAAAACTGATCACTCGGACTAGTCCAATCGTGTGTGCCGACCTTTTTCCAGGGTAAAATAATAAGATCGAGGGCGAACTGTTACGAACAAAGAGAGAAAAATTCCAATTACTTTATAAGAGGCCGTCTCTCTAAAAACCGACCACTGATTTTACTTCGAAA
>JAHPZR010002375.1:32500-45894 GCA_019787425.1 Platygyra sinensis
TTTGTTGAGCGTAATAACAAGTTGATATTGTTGGTTTGTAGCCTTACGTGATCTGAAGGAACACTGCACTACTGACAGTGATTAAATTTGAAATTGTTGATTTCGGCGGATCGATTCCTAGTTAAACGTATTTTATCTGTATACCAGTCAGCTTGTCGACGTTTGGTGCCTTTCCTCCTTCTAAAAAGTCGGGAAAAGTAAACTAAACAAATTCTAAAAGTTTAAATGATAAATAATATACATCAACAAAGCCAGTGTCTTGCCTAGTAGCTATTAATTTGAACAATTACTGTGCTGGACTAATTGCTTTCCAGGCACGCACGTACTGTACATATACATATAGTTTATTGTGCGCAAATGTTTCTTTTTCAAACAACTAAAATGCTCAATAATAATATCTTGACAGATAGTTTTTCTTCAGTCTGAAAACTTAGGGTTAGGTTTAGCTAAAATTTGTTGTTGGCTAATCGCTCAATCAAATTATATATTTTTCACGGAAATTCGCTCTTCAATCACCGACTCCCGGGAACAAAACAAAATGGATGTTTGCTGTTCATTTAACTCGCTAGTTGGTGGGCAATGTTCCTTTGATCGAAGAGACAGAAGTCAGTCTATAGAGATAGTTCCACTGCTATCATGCAGTAAAGATATTACGCGGCAATTCCAAGATGTGAAGAGTGAAGTAGACCTGATTCTTGCTCGTGCTGCGATGTTTACGGTGCCACAAAATGTCAATACCATCACGATTTGTCCATCACATCGTTCATCCCTTGGACTTGGTTGGACAAGGGGAACCTAGAGGTGTAGGGTCCCTTCAGAAATTTCAGAGCATAGAAACGCCAGAGGGAAATGACCTAAAGCTTACCGCGGAATAAACAAAAACTTTTCCTAGTTTATCATGAAAAGAACGAGACATTTGGTTCAGATCGGATCAGGTAGATATTTTGATGTCCCACTCGTGTTAATATTCTTTACTTGTATGCAGACATTTTGACGAAAAATCTAAAAATGTCTTTTTCTTTGAAGGGAAGGGGGGGGGGGGATATAATGAAAAAATATCGAATACAATTTTTGCTGAAATACTGTTAGCATACGGACTAATTCGCGAAGAGCCGGACGGCAGAAATATTTGGCTAGAGGTCCGTTTGTTCTAAAAAGGGCTGAGAGGCTCCAAGAACATGAGCAGGACTGGTCCGGTTCATAGCCGGGCTCCTTCACTGTGCCGAGATGACTTTCAGCCCGGAGTTACATGAGGCGAGCTAGCCCGGTTGATGGCTGATGCGATAAACCCGAGAGACCGGAGCGACCTGATTTGGGTGTGACGAAGGGCTTATGAACCCGGCTGGCCCCGCAAACGCGATTACATGGAAAATTCTGAGCCCGGTTAACCGGGATCCCGGCACCACGATACCGGGATCTCGGCTAACCGGGCTGACCCGGTTGTCATGTAATCGCAAAATGGGCCGGTGCTGGAGCCCTGGATTAAATCAACCTCTGTAATGCTTATTTGTCTACCAGTGTTATGATCTGCAAATTTCAGGAAGGTAGCGAATAATGGCGTTAATAGTGTCACTTAGTTGATCAAACAACCAGAGTAGAAAAGATGGATTTTTCCCAGTATGACTGAAGCGCAAACGCAATTTCTTCCTCGGCTAATTCAGTTCAAGAAATTCCGGGTTTTCTAGATGAGTTTGAGCATATTGTGTAGGTACAAGAGCTTAAATACCGTCACATAGTTAGCAGTTTATAGAATTATGGTATTTCCACTTGACTTCATTTAATTGTCAGTCAATCATTCAATTGTCATAAACCATAGAGGATTGGTTAAGTGTATGTCTAAAACTGCTACCCTATATTGTAAGTTATCAGGGAAATTAATAAAATAAACTAGTGTTAAAATCATTTCCCGGAGTACTCTTGTCACGTTCTTTTTTGGGGATGTCGTGAGTGTTTGCAATGCAAATGAAAAGGTATATATATTTCAAAATCGATTTCATCGGATTGTTGGAAACGAATGTTTACTCGAGAGTGCCTATCCGCGTCACGCAATTGTGTTTACATTCCAAGGGTGGATTTTGGGCAAAATCTATGAGAAACACAGGCCACAGCGGGCGACTTAAAGCCATTTGCCCAGAGATATTTTTTGATATCCTAACAGGTGGGTGTATATTTAACCCGTAGAAAGTGTTTTTATGGTATTTAAAGTTATAGCCCATAGAAAAATATGGCGATGTTTTAATGCAATAATTCGCTCGCAGCACATTGTAAAATTTTGCGTATCTGTTTGATCTCTTTTCGGGCTCAAAACTAACTTCGATTTATTTTACTTTTCGCTCAGTCATACCACGAAGACCTAAACTGAATATAAAATCCATTGAAAGATTCTCAAGTAGCTCTTCTGCGGAGCGCGAAGCAATCAAATATTCGGAAAATTCAGCAAAACCGGAAGTAGATTTTGAGCCCAATCAGGGCGAAATCGTTTTTGCATATTTCTACCAAAGGAAGCTGTATTAGTAGAAACTAACTATGGTCCGTTTCTATTCTTACTAGGACCTGTCTATGGGCAAAATACAAGCGAAATCAATTTTTCGACTTGTGCCATGAATAGGCGATTTAGGCACTCACTCTTAACAAGAACCAGGAATTAAAAATTAGAAATTGAACACATTCAGTTTTCAGCCCGTTAGCTGAGCAAAATAAGGGAAAATGGTGGGGGTACCTCCCAAGTTGCTAAGTTTGCTGTCGTCACCGCTCAGCTGGCACACTGAAATCTGTGTGTGCACTTTAATGGACTGCAGAGAGAGAAACTACAGGCCATAAATTGTGAGTTCAGCGAGAAATATTGACTAAATGCTCCGGAAGAGTGTTTTGTCGCCAAACTGGCCGAAGTTTCTTACCTTGTCTTTTATTATAACACCATAGATAGGGCAGATATATTAAAACTCGCTTAAATCTTGTTTGAATTCTCCATTATAAGAAAGAATGATAACATTGAACTTCCAAGAGTATTCATTTGGTAATAAAATAACTCATACATTGAACGACTTTCTATTCAATTTCCATACAAACTCTTACATTTCAGCCACAGTTCACTATACAAACCCTTATATTACGCTTGGATGACCTGTGGAATAGGGACTTTGTTTAAAAAGTTTAAGAGGTGAGCTATCCGATATATATATTTTTTCTAATTTTTCATGGTTTACGGCGGTAGGCTTTAGGGTTGACTAAAGTTTTACAGTGTAAGTAAGCGTATTTTACACTCGATTTTTGATTCGGTCAGTAGACTGCGGAACGAAAGGTAAAAATAAGTCTGCATAATGTAGACTGGTCTCGAGGGTAAGATGCAGAGCATAAACGTTTTTTTAACTGAACGATGTTATCATTTCCACTTTTGAGACCTAACCGTAAACAGGGTAACTGGAGCATTATTTAGGCTAACCTGGGTGATATTCAGGCTAACCTGAATGATATCCAGGCTAAACTGAGTGATATCAAGGCTAACTGGAGTGACATTGAGTGTAACCAGAGTGTGATTCAGGCTGACTGGAGTGTAGAATTTCACTACTACTTGCATTTTACGTATTACTACACCGAACCCCACTGTTGGATTAACGGTCACAAGTTGTACTGTTTGTTATCACGCAAACTAAACGAAATTCAGTTACAGCTCTTCGCTTGGAACATAGAAGGAGCTTGTTCAGTGTCAATTTATAAACTCGAGATGTATATACTGTTACTGCTTCGTTGTTTTTATTTTATACAGACTGTTGAACAAGCAGCAGGAGTACCCAACGGAGCCGCTCGACAAAATACCCGCTCTACAGGGCAGAATAGCGCTGGCTGGGAAATTAAACATTGGCCACATGCGCTTGCTAGAAAACTATATAAACACCACGCTGGCTGGGAATTTATGTTGTAACACTGGCTCTAGCTAGATAAAAAAAAATGTCTAGTTTGTAGAGTTTGTTTTTCTCCTGGTAACCGTAAGAGAAAAAATATCTTTGTTCTACGACTCATTTCGAAACGCGATCTCGCGCCAACAGCTTTGAAATCGCTCTTATTTGTTGTCAGTGCAGTTATTGACTGGGATGTGTCAAATAAAGCAAGGCATATGTCATGCTGCGAATTCCTGTCAAATACTGACCACAACACACATTTGAGCGCTCAGCACCGCTGGCAGCCTCATATACATGTATATTCGTTTGCCTGAACGTCTTGTTTACCCGGTGTCGCTTTTCGTGTTACATACATCTTATGGTAGCATGGAAGAAACTTCCTGTTTGTTTGGTTCAAGTTTTAAGTTTTAGCAGCTACTGGCCACTGATCGATCCGTATCTGTGAAGTCAGCCAAAAGGTAAGCGAAATGTTACGTTTGTTGTCTGATCTAGTCAGTTTAGGAAACATCACTTATGCACAGTGCCGTAAACCTCAGGAAAATGTTTTTTTTCAAGACAATTCTCTGCTGATAGAAGACGCATAGTCTCTTCGTTGAATAATGTACAACGTAAGAGGAGCATATTAAGGTCTTTCGGATCATGTGTATTTTGTGCACCCCTCGACCGATGTAGCGGCCGATATATCGACCGATACATCGGTCGAGTGTCGGCCGACATATCGACCGATACTCGGCCGATGTAGCGGTCGATATGTCGGCCGACACTCGACCGACGTATCGACCGAGATATGTCGGTCGATATGTCGATTGATAGGTCGGTCGAGATATCGGTCGATATGTCGGTTGACATATCGACCGCGATTGTTTGTCCGACTGTCGGCCGACATGTCGATCGATAGGCTACCGACATTGTGCAGATACTTCACTCATACTTGCGTATGGTTGATTGTAGCCTGCGTCGCAGACGTAATTTAACCTACAGTGAGCGACAATTAAAGACGACAATTAATAGCCGTTTAGACACGCGTTCCGATATTTGAGCACTTGTTCTAATTTATTTACAACTAGCGTTTATTCTGTGCTACCCCCAAGCCCCTAATTCAATATCATGTAGCCGCTGTGGTCTGTGCAGTAGAAGAAGAAATGAAAACATGAACATTGTTTGTGGGGGAAGGGGGGAAATGTATCCAAGACACTCAGAAATCAATTTCATTGCCAACTGTCTCGACACTTTTGTCGCCCATTGTGGGTTAGCAACATCCACTTAACAGCGCAGTTACATGTCTCTGCATCACCGGCGACTGGTAACGAACATTAACAGGTCATGATTTCCCTCAAACCAAATGCTCCTTTTCTTGAAATAAATGCTCCTTTTTCATAATGTCAATGAGAACAACATTCCCAATACCAAACTTTCACGATTGTTTCTGTAACTCGTTAGAAACACGGAGTACATATTTTCTATTTCTTTTACAAAACACCACGACGAGATAAAGGAAAACAACTTGTTAACTTTGATTATCAAAATGTAAATTCTCTTTGCTCGCGTCATCATTACGTCAACAGCGCGCGCTAGTTCTGTGTCCCTTTAACAAATTGACGTCAGTTTTTATGTGTCTGTTCAGTTATTATCATGAATTTCGTCATCACTTTGTCAAAGTAGCTGTGGATCCACGAGTAGTCTGAAATTCAGCCGTCTCTTCTTAGGGAAGAGACGGCTGAATTTCAGACTAATCCACGAGGCGATAGCCGAGTGGATCCGCAGACTACTTTTACAATGTTATGACGAAATTCATTGTCAATAACAGAACAGACGCATTAAAAACTGACATCAATTTGTTTTTTACGATAACAAATTGTCGAATTTCCCGCTCTCGTGCTCTGACGCGTCGCACGAATTTCAAATTCATGTGTCTATCCGCATATTGACCATAAAATTTAGCCAATGAGCGCGCGTGAATTTCTGCAATTATCGTAAAAATCGAGTTATACAAGCACGATTTTTAGCCAACGAGTGCGCGACTAGCGAAAGACACGGTTCAAGGGACTAAACCATGGCGGCCTCATTGACCGGTCCTTTATCTCATTTAGAAACTGGTCACTTAACGCTTTGAAATTGCCACCTATTGTCATATTCCAAAGAGGAATAATTTTGGGGATAACGGTCTAGGTAATTTTAGGGATAAGGGTTAACTACCCCTGGAATTTTAGGGAAAAGGGATAACTACCTCTGAAATTTTAGCGAAAATGAATGATAACCCCCCCACCCCCCCCGCTAACAGGGCCTCTCTTTTCTTCTTGACAATTAACTTTTTCACCGCCACAGATAGCGAAGGTGGGTACTTGTGGTATCCTTCAACCATCTTTTCCAAAATTGTTCGGTTTTTCCGCCCTAATTAATTTAGCCTAATTAATTCCTATGTACTTAATTACCTATTTGCTTTTTTCTTTTTTCATTTTATTAAGACAACATTATTGCGATTAAGTGTTTCTCGGTCTTGCATTATAGAAAGGAGGTATCCATTTGCAACATACGCATTTGCGTTTGCCTGTTCAATCTTTTTTGGTTGGTTTTAAGGTTAAAAACATTGAAAAATTCCAGCAGGCAAATACGACTGTTAAACGGATTCAGCCTTTGGGGTAATTCTCCTTTAAAGAGGATATTGTTCAGCAATGTCTTGCAGAAGTCGTTTGAAGCATCCATTTGGGTGAGTATCGCCATACCATCTTCTCCACATGAATTCTTGCAGGTACTCCAACAAAAAGTTAGGATTGCTATTACCCTTCATGACTTTGAATTTGGTTTTCGCCGAGCTCCAGTTACTTTCGGCGTGTTGTGTGTGGACGCCCGTGGCTGGGTCGACAAAGTGGAGAGAATGGTTGACAGTTCCATGGTGCAAACTTAGTCTCCTCTGTAACTGGCGGTAAGCTGCCCACTCGTCGCTGTGTACGATTGATCCAACTCGAACATTGCGTTGGATTATAGGTAGAAGAGTTGCAGCATTACGTCGCCTGACGAGCTGTAAATATGGTCTAGCTGGTGTGTACTGCGTGTCGAATAATCCTAACACCCATCTTTCTCTTCTAGCGCGGCGTCCTCTATGAAACTGATCAATCATGAATCAAAAACAGCATTAATCAAAATAAACTTTTTATCCCAAAAGGTTCAGGTTCAAACATCTCTATGACTTTCTACCTAGGGGGCGGGGCTATTTAACATCATAGTTTCCAGCGGAATTGTTCACCTTTGCAGGTAGCCCAACTACGTTTTGTGCCTGGTTATTAGCATTTGCTCATTCTCTCTCGATCTCCGTCATGGAAACTCGGGATAAAGGAAACAGCGTAAATCTCAATTTCTCGGGAAATTAAGTATTAAATACTATGGAAAACAAAAAAACACCAAGTAAATTAGCGTAGAGCATAAAACTATGCCTATTTTTATTTTTATGAAAAAGATGATTTTCGCGGCCATAGTTTGATTACACAAGATTTAACGAGTCTACGAAATAGTATAATCGGTTTATCTAACGGATAATCTTAATCCTTTCTGACGGAATGGTACAGAAAAATGTCTGCACATACCTTTGATTTGTGATTGAATTTTGACTCGTCGATTTGAACAATGACACCGGGTCCACCGAGTGTAGGAATCGGATGCAAGATTAGCGCACGCCATGCAACTTCTCGACAATTCCGGGACATTTTTACGAGCGTTTTCCTGGATGCAATCCCTTCTGCAGACATTAAACTTAATGAGCCCCTCTGTGACCATTTCCAAAGAAACTGGACATGTTGTTGAAGAGGTAGTTTGCTAGCCTCAAAAAATGACCCTGTTCGGAGAGACTTGAATCGTTTGCAGCGGTGGCACTTCCTGATCGAGCAGAGCATTAAGTGTTATTTATTTTAACAGGAATTAAAGAAAGGACAATCCTTACCCCTGGGGAGGGGTACTTCATAATAAGAGGCTAATGGCAGTGCGTCGCTGGATGTGGTCGCATTTTCACGACTGGATTGACTATCGTGCAATCGCACCAGAATGCTTGTACTGTAGGTGAGATGTAAAGTGTTCTTTGTTCAATATAAGGTACGTACATAAGTATGGATCTGTCTAAAAGTGACTAAATGGAGTCGATCATTGTATAGTTGGCCACAGAACAGACTATTTAACAATTAGATTATGAGTTCAAGATTTCTATCGCGCTCAGGAATTGAGATGGAATAATCTAATTGTTTTGCTATAAATCTACTAGTCGTTCAAAACTTTAATTAATCCCCTTCTTAAAGACAGTTCGAAAATGCCAGTAAATTGCCGTAATTATACTAAAAAGAGCACAGGACTATGCTACTCACTATCTATCACCGAACAGATAGTGAGCAGAGCAGCTAATCAGAGAACTGCATTCGTGATAGAACGCTAGTAGATTAACACTAAAACGGGGTATAGGCTCTAGGATGCCAGTCGGGAGTGAGTGGGAGGGGGTTTTCCCTATAATGGCCTTCTTGAGACGTTATTTGTTATCTTACCACTGATACTCGTCCCGTGTTCTTCGTTTGGTCGCTAATTGCATTCTTCTTCCACATCTTGCACAGTTAATGTTCCTCTTGAGAAGCCTTTTTCTCTGCATCCAACGAATAAGACGCAACTTGGTCCTCCTATCAGTTGAGTACAGAAGAGGGCCAAGTCTTTCGCGAAAGTAGCTCGGCATGTTGAAACACAATTGATGTTGACTTTAGGGCAGAGGAAAGGCAGTACACCGTAATCAAATTTCCTCTAGTGCCAAAATGAATTTAACGTTTCATAAGAATAATAGGTTACGTAATTTATGTCAATTTCTGTAAACATTAATTTACGCTGGCTCCATTCTAGCCTCCCACGAAGACGTTCTTAGGCTTTTCACGCGTTCACCTCCACGAATCCTAAGAACGTCTGCGTGGGAGGCTAGCTCCATTCATCAAATAGAAGCGACAGTTAACAAAGTTCTCGCTATACCAGGAAACCACCTCCTCCCAGGTGGGACCTACAAATTTTTGTTATTGTCTTAAAGATTTTCATAAGCAAAATGCGTTGTCTACATGAACATTTTACTGTAATGATCTCTGAACATCTTAAGTGTTAAAACGTAACTCGAAAAAAATGTTAATGATATAAGGCCATATAAGGAAATCAGAAATCTAATCGTCAGACAGCATTGAAACATGACATAACGTCTCTGACGGTCTATTACTTTTAAAACAAACATGCAAGGCGGCTGAGATGTTACGTACAGTATTCTCCGCAGTATTTATGGTGTTTCTAGTAGTAAAAAGGAAACCTAAAACTTCTCGATTTAAAAATTGCGCTGAAGATAGCAGTTGGTGAAATTCTCGCTTTCGTAAAACGGCAAATCACAATAACAAATTTCGGGAAAGTTAGCTAACGGCCTAATAATTCCTAAACGACATTAGTTACCCTAGACTGACTGAGCAGATACAAATGTTAGTGCGTACATAAGAATATATTACCAGAGATATGTAAAAGTTCTCTGGATAGCCTAAAAAGCGTTTTTAATGTATTTAGGAAGAAGTCGTTGTTCATTATGAACCAATTGCATGTTTGTGAATGATATCACATATTTTCCCCTTGTTAATGAAACTGCATAAGCGCTTGTATGGTTCGCAAGGAACAAATACAGTTTTCATGTTCATAATATGAGCACGGTCTCGTTAATCACTTTTAGGTTAATTTATATCCAATTCAAGCTGTATTTCTTTATTTTTAACTTTGAAAATCTTCAAAGACGACGTAATTTCAGTCCAAGTTGGTATCCCCATAACAAAATTCTTATACCGAGCAGTCCATGTTTAATCTCCGAGTGACAAAAGGGAGAAAACTGTGGCGTGATTAGTGCAAAGCGTAAAAATGTTGCATGGAGCTAGGCTCGATTAACAGCCGCTGTTTTTGAAAGGAGACCGCGCTCCTCCCCCAAACTCACGGCTGGACGCGGGAGGGTTCTTTTGCTAGTCTTAGCCAATCAGTTAACCCCCCGCAGATTTTTGTTGGGGATAAATTATCTTTCAGTCGGATTGTAACCTGGGATGGCGGACGATGTGGAATAGATAAATGGTACGCGAAAGAACTTCAGAGACAATTAAGATCGAACTTAATGACAAGAAACGATAGAAAAGTTGCTCGATGGCCAAGTTGTGTTTCCTTTTCAGCCAACATGGTTAAGAAAATTAAAATGACAAGTTTCGGCAGAGTATCAATTTCACAGCAGAAACCTTGCAGATCAACATGTCATCTTTGACATGGATTACCACTTTGCTAAACCGCAGTCTAACGGTGGTGTTCTACTCAAAAAACCAACATCTCCTTGGAATACAGTATCCATGTATCTAGCGCTTTTCCGCAGTAATATGAAACAAAATAGGCTGGAAAAACAAAATTTCCATGTTATGCGAAACTGTCCGGGTTGTAATCAGATGACATTTCCGGCGACCAGGAGCGCGCACGAATTAAATTATGAATTTACGTCACAGTCATGGTTTGCCACTCACGCGTGCAGCCGTCTCTTTTCGGAGAGGAACGACACGACAGGGCGGCGGAAATCGGTAGGGGTGTTTTATGTTATTGCGTTCTTTTCCGTTTTACGGCCTTTTCAGTTTTTCTTTGAAATGTTAGGCTCGCACTGGGATGTAACAATCACGCCGGACTATTGCTTCTATTATTATAGCCGTTATCATTATCAACCCCAATTATTCGCCAACCCAGGTCGACCCAGGCCAGAGCATACATCCGAAAATTAACATTCCTGTCAGAACTCATTCTTTTTCCACGCTTTCTCTCTCTAGTCTACACATACCCAAGTGTCGAAGGTCACAAAAAAGGTCTTCGTGGCCATAGGAGAAGCCGTTTCAGGCCAAAACACACCACTTGTTAATATTTGAAACGAACGGTTTTTCTTTTGTTATTTGCCGTCTAAATACAGTATTATCCCAGCCTTTCCTGTGTGTGTATAAGTCGAGTTATTTTCACCCCCTATTAATCAAGTGGAATGTAACTTTCGGCCATCACTTCTACCACTTTTAGTCCCAGGTTATCGTTATACTCCCGAAATTCTTGACACCCGCCCAGGAAAGTCTGTACTCACGCAGGGTTGATATCCGCCGGTATCGATCATCTGTGAAACTGTGGCGCCGCACTGTCCTGCACAACAGGCGAATTATGTACCGATCAAACTGGACGCGGCATTTTGCGGGAATGACGACATAAAAAAACAGAGCAGCTGTTAGCAGACTAGTCCATTGTTATGCCTCTTGTAACGTTGACTATCATGAACTTCGAGTTTCCAATGATCAATGAATAACACGTTTCTGGCGAAATTCTGGCATGTTTAACTGTAACAAAAAGGTCGTACCCGGGAGACCTTCACGCAGTCATGTTCTTTTTTTTTTTACAAATGCTGTTCGAGAAGCTCCTCGTCTCTTTTTCGAAATATCCCAGAAATAACTAAAAACCAAAGCCGGGAGATGCTAAGAACTGGTTTCGAAATGTGAAACCTGATTTATTAGCTTTTTCATATTTACATTAGACAGGCCATATACAACTCTAACCTGGGATTTTCTTACCCTAGGCTCCAGAGATTATGTCTTCTTAATTTTGGAGCTTGATAGTTTGAGGCGATTTTTCATACCGTGAACACGGTTCATTTAATGCTATGTATTTCGACAATATGGACCTCTGGAATTTAGGCACAAATTAAACAGCAGGTCTTCCCTATTTTAATTTTGCCTCTGTGATTGTACGTTCAAACAGCTTTTGCTACACTTTGACTGAGCAAATCTCATTTTTCGCTCCATTAATTGTTACATGCATGGCAAAGTAGGCGTTCATAGAGTAATTATGTCTTGTGGTTTCCCTACTGTGTCGGTGTTTTTGTAGCCAGAAAGGCTAGAAAGGTGACAATTTTCGAGTAATAGATCGTAGTTTAATTTGTCGTTTTGACATCACCGCTACCCGGCCGTCAAATTTATCGAGGCAGGTAGGCAGACGAGCCAGTACATATACAATGGACTGGTTTAAGGCAGTTTATTTCCTTAATTTTCTTCTATTGTCTAGCGCAACGCGCTCATCCCACCTCAGTTGATTCATAAAGCAGATAAAGACCTGTTACGCGGGGTATGCCAAGCTGGTCACTATTTCTCATTTTCACACCACGTGAAAATTATATTTTATTTAATGGAAAAGAATATAGAAAGCATTAATTGACTATCTCAAGGAAATGTCTGTTACATCTCTGTCATATCTTGGCTGGTACTCAAGTGTCGGCATTATATATGAGGGTTGAAGATTATGAATCCATTCACATACTTCGTGGAATCACCTGTGTGCCTGTAAACGTATTCAGCTATGACCTCTACGCGAAAGAAGACGTGTATGATATGTGGTTTGATGGATGGTCATACCCTTATCGACTGCCCATATAAATGTCATTTTTGCGCAGGTTGTAGTAATGACTGTAACTGTATCAATTCCAGTTTGGCTGATATTGTAATGGATTCAGAGACTCCAGAAAAGAGCAAGTCGACGTCTAAACGAAAGGCGAATGATGAAGATGGGTAAGTTTAACTTTGTCTTTTGTTCATTTTGGCCTAGGTGTAGCCTTTTCGGATCGAATGTTTAGAGGACGGAATCCTCAATGTAAATAAGATCGCGATGACTATCGAAGTGGGGCGCTTTAAAGAGTTTCTTGAAAGAAGTACGGATGCTCAGCAGATAAAACGCTTAAGGCACGAGAGTCCAGCTGAAATGTTTGAAAGGCATTTCTGCTATTTCTTACAATAGCAAGAGAATCTATGTTCTTGTAGCTTTGATATTTTCTTTCGAATGTATGCAAAGTTCTAAGACGTCTTTTAACCTTTGTAGTTCTGAGAATGCAAAGGGGGCGGTGGCTAAAAAGCACTACAACGCGCTCAAGGATGACCTTGCAGCCCTTGTTGAAAGCAAAAAGAAGTCTGATGAACTATCCAAAAGGAGGGAGGAAGAGCTATTACAAACGATTGCGGCTATGCAAAAGCGCATGGAACAGTTAGAAGGTACGTCGCTTCTATATCTGTTATTTTAGCCAATAAGTGGACTGTGTGTGCATGGAAATTACGCACCTGAAGATACGACGACGGCGACGTCAATGAGAACATCAAAATAGAAGCTGGTTGAATAGGTAAAAAAAGAACTTTGCACGTGTATCACGCATTTTTTTATTTCTTTACCGTCACAACACGACTACCACGTGAAATTAGACGACCACTTAGACTGCAAAACAGTCGGTTTCTAAAAGTTTATTTTATCGATTCATAGCCGGGTTTTCTGGATGTTATTGTGTGACCTACGTAACTCCATTCACGATACGAAGCGAGAGAGTGACAGGGGTCACACAATAACATCCAAAAAGTCTGACCAAACCCATAATTTGCCTTACTACCAAGCGCTCGCTACGTTTGAATTGTAAGGGTCTAA
>JAHPZR010002376.1:0-7500 GCA_019787425.1 Platygyra sinensis
TTCGTCAATGCGAATTTGCGGAAATTCAAACTAGAACTTTTCATCGAACGGAAAGTGCCATTGATTTCAGTTTGCATGGTGCGTGCTTTCTTAATTGTTTTTCTCGTTACCATTTAGTGATTCTCATTAGCATATAAGAAACCGGTTATCCGAATTCACTCTACTGACTGTACAAAACACGCATCGGCGGGCGCTCTTATTCATCGACAACAGACAATTTTTTTTAGATTTTTACACACATATACAAAAAAATAAGCAGCATCCGGTACAGACATAAACCTATTGTCACTTATTTCGCCTTGATGAAACGTCACGCGTTGCTTACAATTCAGACGAAACTCAAACTTACTTTTTTTTTTCTTTTCTGTCGCGAAGACCCTGGCGAAATCCTCGCAAGCGAGTCGCAAGAGCAGGAAAACTTTGAAGTCCTGAAACGCTGCTATATCTAACCATATCCAAGTAGATTTTTTTCTGTGTTATGGAAAAATCTTCTTCAGGTGTGGAATTTGTAGTGGAGTAATATGAATTTCTTGTAAAAAGAGCAGCGGAAATCAACTGGTCAGCGAAAAAGGTGGGACATAGGTAAATTCGACACTGTCTTATTTCATTTGAACTGGAGAAACCTACGACGAAAATACTTAAATAAAATTCCAACAGCCATAAAAGCGTGGAGTTTTTGGCCAAAAGCATAAACGATTTCGGGAATTTTGGACGCCATTTCCCCTACGCGACATCCCGGGCGCAAAAGTCCTCGCAGAAGATACGCACGTGTGCCGCAGGCGATGGCGCAATTTGTTCTAAAAAACTAGAAAAATTGTCCCATATCATGGGAACAGCCTTAAAACTAGAAATGGCGCGCGGTTGCGGCCTCCGTATCCGATTATGGCTCCTGACTAGGACTGTTATTCACGCACTCAACATTTTTAAAGAAAGATATATATTCAAATTGCTTCAAACATGGTACAAACCGTGCTCACCAGTTTCAGCAAAGACAAAAAGAAGACCGCGAAGGCGATATTCGCAGAGAAAAAATTTGAGATTTGGCTTAACCTTTCAAACAAAACACGATCCGTGTTTAGCATACAAATTTCGATAACTTACGTATAAATGTTTGTCTAGAGCCTTCTAGACCATTTTTCCTTACCAACGACTCACATCATTCTTGCTTCTTGCCTCGATTCTATCATACTACTTGTCTGCATCTATCGATTTCTCGTTTTCGAAAGGCGTGACACGTTACAGATTCAAAGTACAAACAGCAGGACTCTTACTCCTAGGTTTCTCCTTGGTTTTACCGAAAAAAAAACATTTATAACTGTTCTTTCGGATCGAAATAATCGCCTAGCATTGCAGATGGCGGGTCCCTTTCTTTCCACTTGTTAGCGTGCAAACGAGATGGTCGAGGAAAGGCTATGAGATGGTGTCTTTTTGATGCAGTTGAATGTAAACAATAAGGAGATACAAGTTACGAGAAAACCTCCATGTTATCCGCCCACGAAAGGTTCATAAGCGACAGACGACTGGAATAAATATCTGAATACTTGCAATCGTTGCTAGGTCAGGATCGCCAGCGGAAATCTCTGCAGTTTATTTATTTATTTATTTTTTGTCGTATGTTTCCGTGTAGATCGTCGCGGTTAAGTACACCGTCTTGTACTTTACTCTGAAATTAACTTTTTCTTTCAAAACCTTCTTACTGCAAAAAAATTACATGCAAATTAGGGTATAATTTCTTGTTAATTTTACCTCTTTATTGACAACTATTTGAGAGTTCATAAAGAACAAGACTGTATGTTTGTGATTTTTGAACCTAAACTAAATTTCAGGCAAATGAGTTGCTCTGGCGATTAACTGAAGTAGTTTTGAGGTGGATCGTGAAACAAAAAAATCTTGTGGAGGTGAATTAATTTACATTAACCCTGCAAAAATGCACTTTTCCGGTCTAAGAAAAATGCATGGAAACTCAAGAATGTCTACAAAAAAGAGATTCAACTGATCCGAATTTTCAAAATAAAACAAGATAATGAAATTTCAACTTTGAGAAAGAAATGTTATTTGTTCAGACAGAAGTGGTTTTATCCCTTTTTCCTCAGAATGAACGCTTTGAACACTTGTTCACTCCCCGACACTAGCATCAAGGCATAAGTGAATACGTTACTCAGCCACCGAGAAACGCCTTGAAACACAGCGTGGCAATCAGAGAACAAAGACTGACCACCTTTTCAAAGTTCCGAAGAAATGTAACAGCCGGCTCGATTGCTTAGTCTACAAGCACATCAAGCGTTCTCTTAACACGTAAACTGACTCTAATCACGCCAAACTGTTTACGTAGCACTTTCCTTCATTTTTTTTCTGTATTGTGCTTTTTATAAGTAGTTACGTTTTTTTGAAACACATTTCAGAATAAAAACTAGCGATAAAAAACAACTTTTCGATCTCTCTGAGATCATTTTCAAGTTGGAGAAAAAGCGAATGAAATATACATATATAAGTACAAATTAGGGCGTGAGAATGTCCAACGATAAAATATGCAAATACTAGCGCTAAAATGTAAGTGTTAAAATAATAAAATAATATAAAAATGCTATATAAATAAGTTTGCACGGATTGAATCTGACTGTTTGTTCAAAGTTTGTTGTTGTTTTGCCCTGAAGGCAAATTACCCGAGTTCTACAAACGCTATGTGGATGACACATTGAGCATAATTCCCAACGTCTGAACAGCTGAATCATTCCTTTCCGCTCTAAATGAGAGGCATCCATCTGTCAGCTACACTATGGAACTTGGCGAACACGGTAAACTTCCCTTCCTGGGAACGGAGATCAGTAAATGCAATGGTCGCCTCGAGACAAGGGTGTACAGAAAACCAACTGACACCGGATTATTACTACATTACAAGAGCCACGTCGATGTTAGATACAACAAGTCGTTGCTAAAAACAATGCTGGATCGTGCCTTTAAAGTGTCATTTACCTGGCAACTGTTCCACCTGGAATGAGCTCGCCTAGCACAGACTTTCTCCCGATTTCAGTACCCAGCCCAACTGCTGCAATTGACCATCAGTAATTTTGCCACCAAAAAAGTTTCTGGCAATCCAATTTCCACACGAGCATGTAACGTAAATGAAGCGCTTGTCAGAGTAGTGTTACCATTCAAAGATCAGAGATCGGTCAACTCGCGCGAAGGCAACTTGGGTAACTAGGCCGTAAAAGTAAAGGGCAACATGGAACAGTCCCAAGTGACGTATATTGTGATTTTAAGATCTTGAGAAAGTGACAAAGTAATTCGACTGCCTGATCTACGAAATGCTCTTTATAAAGGAGCTAAACCAGCTTTGAACAAACGGTCAGACGTTTTTGTTGTTGTTGTTTTTCAGGCTTTTTCTTTTTAAGACGAAATCCGATAGAAGATGGAGCAATTTCAGGTTTTAGTGGACAAAAATCTGTACCAGAGTAATTTTAAATATTTTACAGTCATTTTTACATTTTTTTTAAAGCTAAATACATGAATAATTGCCTGAAATAACACCGAAAAATAACTTCCCACGGGAACGTGAGAAAATAAATTTCAAAGTTAAGTGATTTTGTGGAAACACAGGCAAAATTCCATCATCAGTTTCATTTCACCAAAACTTTAAGCGTTTCATACGAAGTTCAACATTCGTTTTCGACGTTTGGTGTTGCTAGAAATGAATTGTTTTGAGAAGATAATTAAAAGAGCCCTACAGAAGTTTGCAATACAATGTAAATAATCTTGGTACAAGATTTTTGTCCACTTGTTACTCCAACGTCTGGCGGATTCCGTCTTAAGAGGCTGTCTCTGTAAAACCCGACCACTGATTTTGCTTCGAAAATTCGATTTTCTTCATAAGCTGGGATTTCGAAGCCCTTACCTAGACAATCGCTAAAATGAGTTTCATTTGATGAAAAATCCTAACTGAATTTTTCTAGGATTGATTGAAGTTCGATCCGCTAGACACAAGATGCGTGCCTGCCGTAACTGGAAAAATAGCACATATTGACGGCGCTCTTAAAAAAATAATATTAGGTCAAAAGTCCCAATTCTTTTTGTCAAGTATAGATATATCATAGCACTTTGTTTAGCCATGTTGCAATCATAATTTAATGTTGTTCCTTCAACGGTTGAAAGAAGATTTTCTACCCGTCCAATCGAGTTTTGAATTAAACACGAAAATAGCTCTACTTTGAAGGCGCGTTCTAAAAATGTGGCACCTGTTTGAAACTGCTGAACTACATATATAGAAAGTATAAATGACCCTTAATTCAAAACAAAAATAAAATTTGTCTGCCCACTAGGTTTTAAAAACAAACCACCGCTTAAAGTTGAGGAAATTTTGAAAATATCCAGTGAGTAACTAACATACTAGCCTTCGTAAAGTGCTCCGATAAATTCACATAGATCTCTTACCTGGCTTCAAGATTAAAGTTTTGGTCCTTTGTAGCGAGCTTTGAAACCTGGGTAACATTAAAACTGTCAGCGTTTCCTTCCAGCCGTAGGTTTGTGTAAAAGGGACATTATACTTTCTTCGTCTGTATCGAGCGTGACGGTAACATATTTCGATGTTCTTTGTATTGCTGACCATTGTTTCCCTCGAAGCCGGTATAATCATGTAGAGTCCGCTTGAAAGGTTTGTAGAAGCACTCTTTCGGGCAACTCTTGGCACTTGTACGTGTATGAACAGTAAACGTTGATCCGGGGATCCACTGAGGAAGGTTTGAGGAATGCCACGGCCATTTTGTGTTTACAACAGGTGTTTTAGTTCCCAACCTCCCCGTGAGTGTCACACCATTGATGTAATCGACAAGTTTGCAATGGATGCGAAATGTTCGTTCTCGGAGTTGCGAAAATCTAAGTGTGGTGATTTCCGTGGTTCGCCATTCGTCGTGCGAAGGTTACTGGAATGCAAGGATGACATTACAGGTCACTTACAGAGTTGCCACCTTTCCAAACTCGTCGGAAATGTAGAAGAACACGATCTAATACTTATGAGAGCTGGAAATTTCGATTTGCCAACACACCAGCAGGAGTGCATGTGGATTTGCCCAAATCACAGATACAATCTTGGTCGTAATTGGCGCCCGCTAAAGACATGCCAATATCCTCTCCATTCCGGAGCAAGGAAAAAACTGAAGAACAAAGATGTGGTCAATCTGCAGATGTCAAAAAATATTCAAACTATTTTTGGGGTAACAGTTCCCATTGGTTCAGGTAAGAGAGTTTCATTTAATAATTAGATATGTCAACACCGCCTGAAATATAAATATATGACTGATGGAAAGACCATATTTCAAAAAGCACTTCTGCCGTGTTGGTGCTTTTGACGTGGCAAGTGTTTTTTTTTCGTTCATGAGACTGAATGGGAGACTATTGATTTTGGAACGCCGTCTGATGTTAGAGTCGAGATGTTCAGGTATTAATTGTTGCTGAGATGGGACAGTTTCTTTATTATTAGGGAAGTCTTACTCAGAGTAGACGTTCACCAACTTACTTATTTTTCTGTTTATTTGTCCAGCAATTTGTTCCTCCTGCATTAAGAAACAAAAACAGAAATCTAAAGACCATTCTGGATTTATGGACCATCATGAAGGCAACGAAACAGATAGTGATAAAGAAAAGAATCAGAATCCAAGGATTGCAGACAAATAGTGGTAATTCTTATGCTACATATATTTCATAGTTATTCCAGCCAGACGTTGAAGAAAGGTGACAATAAAATATAGAAGAATACATACACATCCTGAATAGCAATTTTTGCCCAAATTGCTGTAAGGTTATAAGAATAATTTGCAAGGCCTTGTTACTACAATTAATTAATCCTGATTATATTTCTATCTTTATCAAATTGCAATATTTGCCTTTCATTAAGGACACAAAAAGTCTGCATTGTAAGCGAACTTACAACTGATGTAAATCCCCTGTTTGAATGTTCCGTACCGGGTTGTGCTGAAGCATTTGATTCATTTTCAGATCTGGAGTTGCACCTTAATGTCGGCCAACACAATAACAAGCAATTACCGAGTGAAAGTGTTTACGACAGGGTAAGGAGAGATTATGCTGCAAAATTTGCTTCTGTGGATGTAGCTCAAAAAACATCTCCTGTTACATCGCCTTCTTCCTCTGAAACGCCCAATAGACAGCCCCTGGAAATGGGATGGGCTATCAGTAAGATAAATACCGCTTCCACTCGCTTTTCCAAGAAAGTCAAAGAGTATCTCACGGGAAAATTTGTCATCGGAGAAAGAACTGGCCGTAAGGCTGATCCCGCCCAAGTTGAAAAGGATATGAGGACTGCAAGAAATCCATCAAATGAGCGCCAATTCAGTTGTACAGAATGGCTGACAAAAACTCAGATACAGGGCTTCTTCTCCCGTCTTGCTGCGTCGCGACGCAAAGAACAGGGCTTACTTGGTATGTCAGTGGAAACAGAAGAAGATGTAGAATGCCTTGTAAAAGATACAGAGCGACAGCAATTACTTGACGAAATAGCGGATGAAGTTGGACTTAAGCATCCCATTACTTTTGATGTGTACGACCTTTGTGAATATTATCACCAGAACAAATTATCAGCTTTTAACGTTCAAATGCTTAAAAACATTCTCTCGCATCTTGAAGTACCATTCAAGTCCAAAGATAAGAAGAGTATTCTGATCAGCAAACTCAGGGAAGTTATCGGAGCGTGCAAATGCGATGCCACACGTTACGACTAGACAGTTATTTATTTCGTCTGTAAATATTACTAGTTAGTTCTAAACATTAAAGTCAAGGAAACAAGGAGTAAAAATTGGCAAATCGGTCTGAATAGGAATGTTTCCTGTAATCAAAAGCGTGGAAAGAAAGCTAACTTTCTAAGCAATAGATGGAACAATAGCAATATTTAACATGTAGCGTCCGCAATAAGTGATTCTTTTCATAATAATCGACCTCGGTCTTGTTCAAAATGGTCTCGTAAAACGTTGGGGTTCTTTTTTGACATAAAACAAAAATAAATTGTTGTTGTTACTGCTACTGCTGCTTTTCTTTCTTTCTTTTCTTTTCATTCTTTTTTTCTCCCGTCCAGCTGCACCGTTCTCTTGAATTGTTTTTGGTAATCCTCCAGTCTCCAAGCGTCAAAATCCCAAGGAGACTGGGAACGAATAAGCCTGTTGTAAACACAAGATGTCCGATGGCGGAGATGTTAATCAGTCCTTTCTTGGATCATGTTTTTCAACTCATTCTACTCATATGCGCTGCAGGAAATAGTCCTACTCATACATCAGAAAATAAGGAATCTACATCATCAAACGGTTTTAATCAACATCTTTATCCGCAATGAAACAATCACGTTACGATGTTGCGATGTGACAGTCTCGCTCGATTTCGATACAGAGACGACGAGGAACCTAAATACCCAGGATATAAACCTTCAGCTGGAGGAATAAACCACCCGAATCCATATCACCTGGGACTCAAGGATCACTGCAGAGGCCACAATGATGATCT
>JAHPZR010002376.1:12500-17500 GCA_019787425.1 Platygyra sinensis
CTCTACCAACTGAGCTATGAAGCCACACATTGGGAGCGAGGTCAATTTATTGAGTTCATATTTTCCCGTGCAGTGAAGTGATGTGAAATATATATGAAATAATTCATATTTGTACTGCGGTTGTAGATGAATGTGAAGAGTGATCATCGCAGTAAATTTTCCAATTTAAGCAATTGGAAAGAAAAAGCCTGAAAAAAATCAGAGCTTCAACGTTCGTGACCAGTCTGGATTGCCTGCGCCAGAAGCCAGGCTCATTTGAGATGTATTTTGGATGTATGTATATCACCGCATTTGCCTCGATTTCAAGTAATCGAAATCGAGGCTCTTTCGATTCAAAAGAATCCTGTTTCGTGTAGAGAGTCACGTTTTCGCGGGCGAAGAGTTTGAAAGCAAGTGAAGGTTGCTATAAATTTCCATGATTAAGGCCGATTTGTTTCTCAGAATATTTGAGTCAATTCCTGGAACTTGAAAACGCTTTGAAACCCTAGTGGAAACGTGAAACACTTTGGAAACCCCTTACTGTTTACGAATGGTTGGAATAAATCTTAGCACACCCGCTTTGAAAATGTCGAGGAAAAAAGTATTCTCCTAGTTGCGTTTTTCGTAGAATTTGAAATTATTATGCTTCCCACTTAAACTGTTTACTCGTTACAAAACTTTTGGGGCTCAAAATGGCAAATTTGAGCGATTTTGTGGATTTTACATTGGTTGTTACTACACGTTATGAGAAGGAGTCGAAGGTGGAAAGATCATTTTTGACCGCTCCAGCACCTAGCAGATTTTTACCGATAACTTTGAATCGCCCAGCTTCCAAATGGAACACCAGATAAACTGAAAGGTTGATGCTTCTTCTCGTAGCATTCAATCGAAGATCTATGTAAAATTCAAGTGCTAAACACCAAATAATTTTCGAGAAATGCTCGAAGCGATCAACATCTGCGGCCGGAATCGTGTGCTAAGGATGTGTCACGCTGCTTGCTCACCCTGATTGGATGCATTCTTTAGCATCACCCAATCAGCGTGGAGTAACAGCGTGACTGTGGATGAGTTTTGGGAATGTTACAACGGCATTAAAAACGCAAGTCGTTCGAACGGCGAGTTAACGTAAAAAGATTTTCAAGGAGCATTTAAACATCTAACAAGCAGTTTGGCAGTTTAACGGAGAAGCGTCTCAGTGAACATTAATTGAAAACAGCATGGTACAAAATACATTGTTGTCATAAATTAATCGTGACGTGATGTGGTAGCGGTCAACTATTGTGAATACTCGATTGTGGGTTTTCGCATTAGTGAACAGTTTATCGTGTTGACCTCAATACGTTTTTAGAACAGAAAAGGTTTTAGGCCCATTAGCCTTTGGCAAATCACTCTATGATCTAGTAGCCCATGTTGACTATCCCTCTACAATGCTTCCTAAATAACAAAAACATCTTCCACATAAATTCACTCGCAGCACTCACTTTCCAATGGAAACTACTAGTTTAGATAATTATGCTCACACGTGGAAATGAAACAAGAAACGTGACGCTGAAGTTTTAGGCTTACTTTGCGCTATTATCGCGTCTCAAAACTTCCGCTTTGGAACTGACTCCGGATATGAAATAATCGTATCGATTTCTGCAGCTGTATGCGAGAACGGACTTGGAGACCCAGGGGCGGTTAGTTGGGGCGAGAGGAAAATACTGGGGCAAAGAAATGAAGCGTCGCAGGTTTACAAGTAAGGCGGTAAAAGCCCCTGGGAACCGACTCTTACCAGACCATTTCCAAACGGCTCTTCCAATGTTGCCTCCTGATTGGGCAGAAAAATCCTTTGTATTATTCTGCCCAATCGGCGAACAGCAGCTCTTGAGGTACTGTGGTGTGTTCTTACACGACGGCTTTTGCCTCGCCATACTTGCTTGGTTCTGCGTGCGAGGGAAACTTTCATGTTAATTTCTCTGGATAGCGGCGAAATATCGAAATGTTAAATTGAGCTACCATTTCGGATGTTAGCACCAAGGCTATTCTAAAATGGACTGGTAAAATTATTTTTTTTCGGACCGATCACAAGGTATCGTAATCGTATTAAAATAGGTTGATTTCTTTCTGTTTCTTTCACGGATATCACAGGAATTCGTTCTAATGAATAACCTATTATAACATTCTGTGTGCTAAGGGAATCATAACGCTGGTTTAACCAGCCCTCATGAAATCGACAGCACATTATGTAAGTATAAGGAATCAAAGCCTTGATGTTGCAAGACATTTGTGGAATCATCACCATGATTGTGTAACCGATTAATTCATAGGGGGATGCCTGAAAGCATGTGGGCAGCATCTCAGGAATCATAGCCTTAACAATACTTGTGCAAAAATCATGCTTATGATCTATTGACAAGCGCAGAATCGCCTGGGCAATCAAAAGCCAAGATTAAGCCTAGATTAGTATAGCTACCCGCGGGGATGTTGAAATTTTTAATTTATTTGAAAATAAAATATAATAAAATAAGTGTATGTATGTAAAAAATATATTTTGCGATAACTGCAGAAATTCACGCGCGCTCATTGGTTAATTTTTATTGTCCATATGTGGACAGACACATAAATTTGAAATTCATGCGTCACGTCAGCGAGCGAGAGCGGGCAATTCGACAATTTGTTATCGTAAAAAACAAATTGAAGTCAGTTTTTAATGCGTCCGTCCTGTTATTGACAATGAATTTCGTCATAAAATTGTCAAAGTAGTCTGCGGATCCACTCGGCTATCGCCTCGTGGATCCACAGCTACTTTGACATTGTTATGACGAAATTCATGATCAATAACAGGACAGACGCATAAAAAACTGACGTCAATTTGTTAATTTCACAAGAAAATTGACATTTTTGCCTTCAGTTAATTTGGCTGATTTTTATGGCCCTTTTTTAGGCGAACCTTCATAAAGTTGTTAATTTAAACATTTGTAATTGACATACTCAAGACAATATACATGTACATCTTGTTTTGAAAATTTAAATTAATTATAATATTTATATGTATATGGATCAAAATTGTATACTGTTAATTTTAAAATAGTGGTTTCTGCAAGTCAAATCATGCAAACAGTACACTCAAAAGCTTAAACATACTTAATGAAAATATCACTCATTATGTACCCAATTTAATAGTTCAAATGAAAAAAAAGACAGTAAACAACATTGTTAACATGTTTGTTTACTTTTAAATTTAGTTACAAATATTAATTTGGCATCACATCAAAATTATTCAAAGTGAAATAATGCAATTTCCATTTTGTTGACTCAACTAGTGGAGAGCTGGGTGAGATGGAAAAGATGTTAGTTTACCTTGTGTGCCTCACAAGATTATGAGAAAAGACTGCCACAATGTGGCAAAGTGCAATGTTCAGGGTTGTCAGTAGGTTTTTGAGTAGGAGGTTCCATCCAAAAAGTAGGCGGCTATTTCCATTTTATTTCTCCAATATCACGCTCAGAACTGACCTACTAACATTCGGAGTAACCAGCACAGTATTCAAAATAGCCGGTGAAATGCGCCGGTTGCCGGCTTATTTTGACAACCCTGAATATTCAGTCAAAAGCACACTGATACTCTTACTAATTCATTTGCCCGCTGTCCCTGTGGCTTAAATGTTCTTATAGCAGTTATATAAGTATAAATGCGACCAGTTGAGTTTACCTGCCACTAGTATGTCTCAAAAGTGTCAAAAAGGCCATTGCTGCTTAATGTTCCAATATTTCATTATTAGTGGCATGTGACTTGGCAGCAAATCTGGAACTGCATGACCACCTAACAAAAAGGCTCCAAGCTGCATTTCTACAGCCTTTATATGAAGTGATCAGTTCCAGATAATTTTTGTATTCCCAAACAGTAACATATACATATCCTACAGTAAGATAGCCTTATTTGATTTACACACAGTCTTCACTTAACTGCATGTGCATGTATTCAGCCAAATTCAATAGTTTTTATAATGATACTTTTAGTGACAATGACAATTTCACAAGAGCACCATTTTAAAGATTGAAAGAGAGTCAGATACTTAGAAATGTATCTCATTTCAATCTGTCGCCTTTGACACGTACTTTGCACTTTGCGAAGCACTATTAAGTTCTTAAGTGAACATGTACACATTCAGTCTACATCAGTTGTACAGTCAAGAAAATGCAATCATATTTATATTACTAGGCTGTTGCTATGCGATGACAAAAAGCCTTTGCAAGTTGCACTCTTTTTTTATAAGAATGTCTATTTTGCGAGCTGAGGCTGAAAGTTCGTATACTTTTTTTCGGCAATGTGAGGCTGGAAACAATCCTAAGATGTTCTTGATAATTAACATGTTTTGTTATTTAATTTTTCAAAGTTTCAATTCCATTCCAACTACTCTGTGTTGTTCTACAAAATATCTACTACCCCTTCCACTGCTCAGGTTTTTTGGGGGTGCTGAACCCCCACTCCCCTGTCTTAAATAACAATTCCACTTCAGTATTGTTATGGAATTCAGAGTATATTATACCCATTACATGATATGGATGGTCAGTGGAAATATTAATGGGGAGGGGGCACTCACAAGCCAAAATTCTAAACAAATGATGGTGATGGGGTTTTGGATAATTTATGGAACAACACATCTGATAATTAATGACGAGTGACCGTTAATTATTAAAATAAAGATCACTCAAAACTGACATGCAGTCCTCCCTATTGAACTCCAGTGGGTCAGATATATGAAGATCATTTAGAATTATTGAGGTGCATATGACCCCAGCATTAACTCCAAATGACTCGAGTTGAGTTGTCTGATCACTCCACACTGCTGATTGGCATGACGTTGCCTGTTTTTGTAATGTCAGCCTGCTCCTTCTCTTGTTTAACCGAAGCTTCCTCAGCATCTGTTAGCTGAGGAGCTTTGCAGAAGAGTCAAACAGACAATTCACTTGACTTTTTCCTCAGTGGAACACTAACCGAGGCAATCTCTAGCAGGTGCTTCGCACTTGCATCTTCAGCT